>CM053027.1:283918535-284115275 GCA_028564925.1 Lithobates sylvaticus | reverse complement strand
GTTCAGATGCTGAAATTTACAGTAATCTTCATTGTATTATCTTCCAGTTTGAAAACTAATGTTGACTCTGTTGCCTTTCTGTTCTGCCTATGTAGAGTAATAGACAGTTACATTTATCGGACTTTTGTTTAAATTGTGATTACTTTTCTGTTGTTCTTCATTTAACAATTGCTAGAAATAACATTTTAATATACATATTTTCAATAGTAATTCCATAGTTATTGTAAATGTTGCACATTGCTAAGTAAAACTAATGATGTGTTATTAAACTGATCAGACAGGAAATTAAAGGGCTAATACCCCGATGATTGTAATCTCCTGTTATTGAGCAACCTAACCACTTGTATGCAATCATTTCTTTTCTACATTGATTACAGTGTGTTGAAATAGAATTGACTGCCAACATGAGGTTATAGATTGCTAAGAAGCATGACATTAAAGCACAAATCCTGTAAACAACTGAAACCAATTAGCAAGGCTGATATACAGCAAACACTACAACTATTCTGAAATATTTAACATGCAAAGCTTCAAGACATGATAGGTGGATGTAAAAACCTTTTTAGTATTGACATTTGTTTTGATCAGGCTTCACATATGAAAGAGACTGCATAGAGTCTGCAGTAGGTGTGTGGGAAGTGCAGGATATAGTGTTATGCACTTAGAGAATCTCACACTGCAGTTCTTCTAAATCACCACAAGATGTCTCCACTTGATGTATGATAAATCTTTGTAAACTGGGTAAACTGGGCAGTCCCTGGGACTGAAGCCCTTTAAGTTGTTACCCTGCCTCAGGTTGCTTGGCAAATGCGCCCTGCCAGTCTATAATGCTTTAGTTAGTACCTGTATCATTCTGCTGTGGCTGGGATACATCACCTTCCTGATCCAGGACCTGGCTGCTAGGAATGATGTAGGCAGAAAGCCATTATATGTGTGCTCCTCCTACTATAGGGAGAATTTCATACATTCCTTCAGGGGGATATGTGCTATTAAAGTGGTATTAAACCCAAAAGCAAACATTTATTATATTGCAGCTTACCATTAATGGCCGCATTCGTTTTATTTTTTAGGCTTTCTTTCTTCTATTTTCACGTGTGATCCAGCCAGTAAGTCTGTTGTTTTTCAAAAGAACAAGCTCTCCAGCAGAATGTATCAGCTACAGAGAAGAGACAAACCACTGAATACTGACAGGGGTGCTTACAGCGGTCAGTTTTTATTTATGTAAAACCTTTATCCCAAAAGGAAAAAAAAAAAACAGTTTCTAAATTATTAGTTAGAATTTGGCTTCAATTTGTTTGTGTGTCTAAATCTGCTAGTTCATCTAACAATACCCTCCCCCAGACTGACAGTGCTACAGTCCAACAGTGCCCCTTGTGCTCATTCATCCAGAGTGTAGGTACTCTAATACAGGAGGTGTGTTACTGGCCAGATACCCAGGTAAAAACAGAAGGAAAAAAAGTAAAAAACAAATGCAGCCCCAACATCTTAAGATTGCAGCTCACCAATATATTACACTATTGGTTTTGGGTTTAATACTGCGTTAAGGATGTTGCAAAGTGTCATGCTGCCATTAACTTGTATGGCTGTTTCTACATATGACTGTTCAATAAAGCCTATTTGTTTCACTGAGAGAGCCTGGTGTGAACGGTTATTCTTTACCATGGGGATTACTCTAAAGGCATGGATTCTTGCTGGGAATCTCAGCAGGGCAAACACCAGGGGCGTTGCTAGGTCTACAAAAGATCTGGGGCTAGAGCCCATAGCAGCGTAGTGAAGAAAGTCATGCGCTTGGGCGGGCATTCACATGTATATACAGTAATATATGTGTGTATGTATATATATATATATCTCCCCAGAGAGCCTCACCCTTATATCAGGGTCCCCAGAGAGCCTCACCCTTATATCAGGGTCCCCAGAGAGCCTCACCCTTACATCAGGGTCCCCAGAGAGCCTCACCCTTGCATCAGGGTCCCCAGAGAGCCCCCCACTTAAATCAGGGTCCACAGAGAGCCTCACCCTTATATCAGGGTCCCCAGAGAGCCTCACCCTTACATCAGGGTCCCCAGAGAGCCTCACCCTTACATCAGGGTCCCCAGAGAGCCTCACCCTTGCATCAGGTCCCCAGAGAGCCCCCCACTTAAATCAGGGTCCCCAGAGAGCCTCCCCCTTCCATTAGGGTCCCCAGGGAGCCCCCACTTACATCAGGGACCCCAGAGAGCCTCTCCTCCCCTTGAGGACCCCTGCAGAGACTCTGGGCTCTGGGCCCCAGATTCGGGGCTATAGCCCCAAAAGCCACCCCCTAGCGACGCCACTGGCAAACACAATGCAAGAAATAGAACAGGCTTGGCATTGTGAACTGTACTTCGGCAATGCCAGGCTGGGCTACGCTCAGGCTTCCTTAAGGAGTGCTGTCTTTGAGTTCCACACTCTCTATGTTGGGAATCTTGGGGGCCCACACTGCCTAAGATAGAGTAAAGAGTAAAATGATCACTGCCTCGTGTGATCCACTACACAATAGGGATGTTTGGGGAATATTTCTCCTGCAACACAAAGGGTCTCAAATCTCTAATTTATCTTTAAAATGCACTGGGGCAGAATGATATAATAAAGCAATGGCAGGATAAAATATTCAAATACTGAGCAAGTAGAGTGTGCTCAATGTAAGTATCTCAAGGCTTAATTTTTAGTCTTGGCAAAAAGGTACCTTTAAAATATATTATGTTGTTTACCCTTTAGATACAGTGAGGGAAAAAAGTATTTGATCCCCTGCTGACTTTGTACGTTTGCCCACTGACATAGAAATGATCAGTCTATAATTTTAACCTCCCTGGCGGTATTCCCGAGTCTGGCTCAGGTTGAGTTTTTTCTGCCAGGAGCGGTAACCCCGAGCCAGACTCGGGGCTGCATTGCAGGATACAGGGGAAGTTACTTACCTTATCCCCTGGATCCTGCAATGTCTCCCCACTGTGTGAGCAAGCCGTCCGCTCGCTCGATTCACACAGTGCCCGAGTGCCGCTGATCTCCGTTCCCTGCGACGTTCCGACGCACAGGAGCGGAGATCGGCGCCAAATTCAAAAAAGTTTAAAAACACACAACACAGCTTACAGTACTGTATACAAAAAATACACATCCCCTTTGTCCCTAGTGGTCTGCCCAGTGCCCTGCATGTCATTTTATATAATAAAAAGATTTTTTTTCTGCCTGGAAACTGGAGATTGTCCATAGCAACCAAAAAGTGTCCCTTTATGTCTAAAGTGGTTTTAGACCAGCTAGAAAACAGCGATAATAAATTAGAATCACAATTCATCAAACAATAAATTTAATGACAGCGACTATTCTGCAACTGAGCAAATTTCAGTGTTTTTGATTTGATTACATTATTGAATCATTTTTATATATATTTTTATTATATTATAATTTATAAATTTTGTGTTTCAAACTTTATCATACCCGGGATGTCTACTAGACTCTGGTTCGGACAGATTTAAGTGAGTTATTCATAAGAATTGCATGCCTAGAATATAAAACGCCAAATTTCCATGCAAAATAATTGTACCGCTTTCAGCACAAAATTCCAGACAGAATCATACCGCCAGGGAGGTTAATGGTAGGTTTATTTTAACAGTGAGAGACAGAATAACAGCAGAAAAATGCATTTCAAAAAAGGTATAAATTGATTTGCATTTTAATGAGTGAAATAAGTATTGACTTCTTCGCAAAACATGACTTAGCACTTCACAATCACAGAGGTCAGATGTTTTCTGTAGTTGGCCACCAAGTTTGCACACAATTCAGGAGGGATTTTGTCCCACTTCTCTTTGCAGATCCTCTCCAAGTCATTAAGGTTTCGAGGCTGACGTTTGGTAATGCAAACCTTCAGCTCCCTCCACATATTTTCTATGGGATTAAGGTCTGGAGACTGGCTAGGCCACTCCAGGACCTTAATGTGCTTCTTCTTGAGCCACTCCTTTGTTGCCTTGGCCGTGTGTTTTGGGTCATTGTCATGCTGGAATACCCATCCACAACCCATTTTCAATGCCCTGGCTGAGGTAAGGAGGTTCTCACCCAAGATTTGATGGTACATGGCCCCATCCATCGTCCCATTTGATGCAGTGAAGTTGTCCTGTCCAGTTAGCAGAAAAACACCCCCAAAGCATAATGTTTCCGCCTCCATGTTTGAAGGTGGTGGATGGTGTTCTTGGGGTCATAGGCCGCATTCCTCCTCCTCCAAACACTGCGAGTTGAGTTAATGCCAAAGAGCTCGATTTTGGTCTCATCTGACCACAACACTTTCACCCAGTTCTCCTCTGAATCATTCAGATGTTCATTAGCAAACTTCAGACTGGCCTGTACATGTGCTTTCTTGAGCAGGGGGACCTTGCGGGAGCACTGCAGGATTTCAGTCCTTCACGGCGTAGTGTGTCACCAATTGTTTTCTTGGTGACTATGGTCCCAGCTGCCTTGAGATCATTGACAAGATTCTCCCATGTAATTCTGATTCCTCACCATTCTCATGATTATTCCCTCGGCCCCAGACCGAGGGAGATTGACAGTTATTTTGCGTTTCTTCCATTTGCGAAAAATCGCACCGACTGTTGTCACCCTCTCACCAAGCTGCTTGGCCGATGGTCTTGTAGCCCATGACATCCTTGTGTAGGTCTACAATCTTGTCCCCGACATCCTTGGGCAGCTCTTTGGCCTTGGCCATTGTGGAGAGATTGGAATCTGATTGATTGATTGCTTCTGTGGGCAGGTGTCTTTTATACAGGTAACAAGCTGAGATTAGGCGCACTCCTTTAAGGGAGTGCTCCTAATCTTAGCTCGTTACCTGTATAGAAGACACCTGGGGGCCAGAAATATTACTGATTGATAGGGGATCAAATACTTATTTCACTCATTAAAATGCAAATCCAATTTATAGCTTTTCTGAAATGCGTTTTTCGGGATTTTTTTGTTTGTTGTTATTCTGTCTCTCACTGTTAAAATAAACCTACCATTAAAATTATAGACTGAGCATTTCTTTGTCAGAAGGCAAATGTACGAAATCAGCACGGGCTCAAATACTTTTTTCCCCTCACTGTACACCTGAAGTCAGAGCAACAAATTGCTTTACAAAATTATTATAGAAACTGATCATGGCTTGGAATTAACAGAGCAGACCATTCTTTCTTTGTTCCTATTAGTTGAACCGACAAAATGGAAAGTTATTATATGCAGCGGACAAGGTTTTGCTTAGAGAAAAGCATGGGTTCAATATGAAGCTTGGTTTGTACATATGACAAAAGGTTTATGTTTTCAATGTCTGTCAAGTGTCCTCCTAAATGCAGGATCTCAAATGGTGTACTCTTCCATCCTCAGCTATAAGCTTCTGTGGGAGCGTTGTCATTCCAGGTATAGCCTTCGTAACTCAGGAGCTGCGTAGTGTTCTGCATATAGAGCCTATGTGAAATTAGTCTAAACATTACCTCTGGTTATTTCTTAATTAGTAAAACCCAGCACAGTGTTTATGATGAAGAATAGTTTGGATGACTGTTATGATGCAAAATGCTTTAGATCACCATTTGTCGCATAAAATCCCTAGAATGCCAATTTTATATGGTAACAAATTACTAACAAATCAATAATAATCTATTCAGACACATAAAAATATATTCAAAAGAAACTAAATAAAAAATATAGCTTTTTTTTGTAATTCGTCTAGTGGTAACACATACAGTACAGTAAATGTAAGTACATAAATATGTACCAGTGCTGAATACTGAAACAGAATGTACTTTTAGCTGTAGGGATCAATGTAGCGGAACGATCTGGAGTCAGAGATATTGTACAACAAATTATGTATCTGCTTGCTTCTTCGGGCTTCCAGCAAAAGTCTTCTAGATCTTTCTTTAGCAGCTTGTTGTTCAACGCGTTTTTGTATTCTCTTCTGCTTTACCCATCTGCAAAAAAAAAAAGAAGAAAGGATTATATCAATCAACTGTACAGTATGTTATACTTTATGTAATGGTAATCTTTTAATGTAGGTCAAGGAGAGTTGTATATTTTTACAATCTAATATTATAAAGTCACGGAACCCTTTAAAATGATGCACAATCATCATTCCAGCATTTTTTCCTTCTACTTTTCTCTCCCTCATTCAGCTTAAGTGATCCCAGTGCTGACAGAGAGGGGCAGGGTTTCTGTGCAGGTGCCCAACGTCCTCTTTTTTTTTTAAATCAGAAAAAAAGTTTATTGAAAAACTGAACAGGGAAAACCATACAAAATAACATACAGAAGTATCCAAATTTCAATAAAGAAGTACAGTACATCTTGTCAGATTGAGTGAATAGGTTCATCACAATTATAGTTGACCATGGTATAATGTCATTGACTGACTATGACAGTATTATATACTCTGCGGTGCGTACATATAAAAGGTGCCATGGGCACAAGAGGTACATTCTACATATCTGAACCACGGATACATATAAAACCCAAAAAGAGACAGAAAAGGAAAAATTATAGAACAAACTGAGGAAGAGATAGATAACTAGACTCTTTGTCTTTTGAGATAGTAGGGGAATACAGTTTTCTTCTAGTGCCTTATACTTGTCTATGCTTTTGTCACGAGATAGCATGCCAGTGCCTGTGTTGCTGTCCTAAACTAGATCAGCTAAACATTCGTTAGAGTTGCATCAGGTTACATTTGTAATAGCCTGTCAGTTATTAGTTGGGCCGGTGCCAGTCCCGGCATGTCCAGCCAGTTTTGCCACAGATTGTAGAGTTTTTTGGGTGCATTTCTATGCTGGTAAGTGAGCTTTTCCCGTATCAGCATGTTATTTACCATATCCACCCAGCCTTTACCTGTGGGAACTCTAGGTGTTATCCAGAAGCGTGCAATTGCCTTACGTGCTAGGTATAATAAACGCAGTATTGCCGTATGTCCACTGGGTGAGAGAGTTGGTATTTCCAACGCACCAAGGAGACATACAATCGGGTCATTTATTACTGGGATTTGGAACACCTGTGAGATAGTTGTTAAGACAAATTGCCAGTACCGGAATAATTTCGGGCATTTCCACATCATATGTAAAAGGTCTCCCTCTTCTCCAGTGCATTTCGGGCACAGTGGAGAGTCCCTGAGGCCCCACTTGTGTAGTCTGGTTGGAGTTCTATAGACCCTGTGAAGTAAGAATAGGTGGGATAGTCTGTGGGAGGCAGAGACCGATACCAATGGGGCTGAGGTCAAACACAGCTCCCACTGCTCTCCGTCTATGGGGCCCAAGTCCTTCTCCCAGCCTCGTCTGCACGCTAGTTTGGATGCATCGTGTGATGTGTTGATCAACCTCACGTATACTCTGGAGATCATGCCCTTCCTGTCATCCGCCGCCAGCACATCATTCATTAGTGGATGTGCTACCAACGTGAGAGAGGAGAGCCTGAGCTCACTCTGCACTGCATGTCGCAGCTGGAGATATTGAAAGAAGCATACTCTGGGAATTGCAAATTCCCCTTGTAGCTCCGTAAAAGACTTAAACACTGATCCTCTGAACAATTGAGCAATGTATCGCACTCCCAACTCTTCCCATTGATGAAAGTCTGTGAGTTTGGCCAGCTCTTTAAAGTAAGTATTTCTCCAAATGGGAGTGAAGTGACATACCCCCCTTATGCGCATAAGGGACCTAATGTATTTCCATAGTGTGTTGAGAAGCGTGATCGTGGGGAGGGTTTGTTGGATGTGAGTGAAACCCGCCTCTAGGTGGGATAGTACCGTGAGCGTGGAGTCTTGCGGGACCAACAGGGACCTAATGGGGTCTTTGTCATCCATTGTTCCCCACCCCCCCAGGTGTTGGATTTGTGAGGCGACAAAGTAGTATCTGGCATGTGGTACGGCGAGTCCCCCCTGGTCTTTTGCCAGTTGCAATGAGTTTAGGCTAATCCTAGCTGACTTGTTGCCCCAGATCAACGCTCTGAATTGAGCATCTATCTGAGAGAACCATTTATGAGGGATCCAAACAGGGGTGTTATGAAACACATATAGGAGTTGGGGGGCCCATACCATTTTAATTAAGTTCGCTCGTCCGGTGACAGAAATAGGCAATTTCACCCACACCGCACACTTCTGCCTGAATTTGTGGAGCAGAGGCGTGAGGTTTAGTGGTAAGTATTGATTGGGGTCAGCTGTCACTTGTATTCCGAGGTAGCGAAATTCGTTCACTATTAGTATATCTTTGGCGCAATCTGGGAGAGGTTTCGATAGTGGGTCTAGCGGTAGAATGACTGATTTATTCCAGTTGATAGTGAAACCTGACAGCTCCCCAAAGTCCGCGATCAATTGCATCGTGTGCCTCAGCGAGCTGCCCGTGTCTCCTAGATAAATTAAAGTGTCATCTGCGTATAAAGAAATAATGTCCTGCTTAAGTCCCCTACGGAACCCAATTATGTCCCGTGATTCCCTTGCGTGAATGGCCAAGGGTTCGAGAGCCATTGCAAATAATAGGGGTGATAGAGGACACCCCTGTCGTGTGCCCCTGAAAAGCGTGAAAGAATCAGATACCTCTCCATTGACCCGCATTCTCGCAGTGGGGTTGTTATATAATAACTGGACCCATCTGAGGAAGGAGGGACCCACCCCAAATCTTTCCAGTGTTTCCCATAGGTATAGCCACTCAACGCTGTCGAAAGCTTTGGCAGCGTCAAGTGACAGGACTGCTCTGTTGCCCGGGTTATCTACTGGGATCTGTAGGTTCAGAAACAATCTACGTAAGTTGTGTGCCATCGATCTGGTTGGGATGAACCCAGACTGGTCTCTATGAATTACTGATTGTATACACTTGGCTAACCTGTTGGCCAATACTCTGGCCAGCAGTTTAACATCAAAGGTAAGCAGAGATATCGGTCGGTAAGAATCCGGTGATATCGCAGCCTTGCCCGGTTTCAGGAGGACCACTATCAGAGCCTCAGTCATGGAGGGGGGAAGTCTACCGGTCTCAAAGGCCCTGTTATATACATTCAAAAGAAATGGAATCAAATGTGAGGCGTACCTCTTATAGACTTCCGAGGGGAGTCCGTCTGACCCTGGGGCCTTCCCATTTTGTGTTTGTGCTAGTGCTTCTAGTAGTTCCTCTTCAGAGAGAGGTGCGTTTAGTTGGGAGGCGTCTGATTTCGAGAATTTTGGCAAGGGGTGTCTGTCTAAGAATGTGTGTATTTCTGTCCTCGTTGGGTTTACTTTGGAGGTGTATACATCTTGGAAAAAGTCTTTAAAAATTCCCATGATTTCTGGGGTAGAATGATGATGTGTACCCTGTTTGTCGGCCATTGCCACTATATGTGCCGCCGGCTGTTGTGACTTGGCCAACATGGCCAGCATGTGGCCAGTATTTTCTCCTTCCTCGTAATGTGCCTGTTGAAGGAAAAAGCGTTTGTTTTCAGCTAATTGTAACGTGAGGTTCTTTAGCATGGCTTGAGCTGAGAGCCATGTGCTCTTGGTGCTATCACTTGGGTCTGCTATATATTGTGTTTCTGCTTTACCTGCTTCCGTCCTCACTAGATTCTCCCATTCCTTGGTTTTAGACTTAATATGTGAGATCTCTCTAATAAACTGTCCCCGTAAGTAAGCTTTGGTTGCATCCCATACTATAGTCAGGTCAGCAGACCCTATGTTTTGCTGAAAAAAAATGGTCAAGAGGCTGCTAATTGGATCTGGGTCTGGCAGTAGAGCCATCCAAAATGGGTTCAATTTCCATATACCCCTAGCTTTAACCATCCCCATATGTACATCTACGGACAGTGGAGAGTGGTCAGAAACATGTCTAGTATGGTATTGCGAAGTGACAATTAATGGAAGCATATATTCATTGCCCAGAGCTAGATCAATACGCGATAATCCTCCAATGGAGGCAGATTGACAGGAATAAGCTTTGGTATCAGGGTTGTGCATCCTCCATACGTCTATAAGGCCCATCTCCTGGAGGAGACGAGCAAATGGTGTGGGTTTTTGGCTGCTTTGCGGCCCTGGTCCCCCAGTGGAGCTCAATTTATCTTTATTTATGTCAATGAGATTATTAAAGTCGCCTATTGCCAACAATGGTACGCCCGGGAACTGCGCCATGTAAGACGCAAGTAGTGTAAGCACGGTGGCTGAGAACGGAGGAGGGATGTACAATCCTGCCAAGATACATTTGGTCCCATAAAGGGAGCACAGCAAAAATATGTAGCGACCTTCCGGGTCGATTTTAATGTCTAGTGGGAAGAATTGTGTCCCCCTTTTTATCAGGATACTCACCCCCCTCGAGTACACCGAATAGGTGGCATGGTATTGATGACAAAATTGTCTCACAGCAAAAGAGGGGGTGTCTATCGGGGGAAGGTGAGTCTCCTGCAGGCATATCACATCCGCTTGTATGCGCTTGACAGTCCTCATGACTGCCAGGCGCTTGATCGGATTGTTTAGGCCCCTTACATTCCAGGACAGAACTCTCGTCACTCCTGACATTCAAATAGCATTTTCATATTTACTCGGATATTTAGTACATAAGACACCCGTATTGGGAAAGCTATGTTAACCTTGCCCTTGAGTGGGTCTTTGTGCCAGTATGGCATTTTGGCTGTAGGAAAAAAACAATCAATGTGCAACAACAAAGGCATTAGTGACCTGTGATTGGTATCTGCATAGAACATGAGTCCCGTAAATACTATACCAGCAATTCTGGTGATCTTGGTGGCAGTCCTTGAAGAGGGGGAGGGGGGGAGGGACAAGAGTGGAAAAAAGAAAAAAAAGGATGCAACATATGGCCAACAGGGCCTCGCTTTCAATCTTGAACTTGAACTTGAATGGGGAGTCAATCCTATCCATTCTGGGGGCAACAGTGGAAGTGCACTTACGTGTCCCAACCTTCTCCACAGCAAGAACATTAGCCGTGCGTCTGTGCGTGTATTCAGAAAACAGCCGGGGTTCTGGATAGCTGGCTCCGCCCTTTCTGCAACTTCCATAGGGAATCAACAAGTGGTAAGGGGAACCAAACCTGTGCAAAAGAATGATGGACACCTCATGTTGGTGCGTGGCGCCTGTTTCTAGCAGCTCGGATCGATTGCTCTTCCCAGTCCAGCCATTGTGCTGCTGCAGA
Source organism: Lithobates sylvaticus (assembly GCA_028564925.1). NCBI lineage: Eukaryota > Metazoa > Chordata > Amphibia > Anura > Ranidae > Lithobates > Lithobates sylvaticus. The sequence goes on along the minus strand of CM053027.1, from coordinate 284,104,170 downwards.
AGGGGAATCAAAGAATTGGGCCGAGCCCATGACTTCTACTCTGAGGCGAGCTGGGTAGAGCATTGCATATTTCAGATCTAGGTCTCTGAGTCTCTTCTTAACATCAGTGAATTTAGCACGTTTTTTCTGTAAGTCAGCAGAGAAATCAGGAAAGAATGAGATTTTAGCATTGTCAAGTTTAAGTGCCGCAGGTTTGATCCTGGCATTGGAGAGGACCGCATCTCTGTCCTTATAATTGAGGAGTTTAAACAGGAAGGGCGTTGGGGGGGCGCCTGGTGGTGGAGGCCTGGCCGGAACTCTGTGAGCTCTTTCCACTGAAAACATGGGGGAGAAGACCTCCGCCCCAAAAGCATTGGTCAGCCATTTTTCAATAAAGTCTACAGGGTTTTTGCCCTCCATACGCTCAGGGATACCAATAGCCCTTATATTGTTCCTCCTCATTCTGTTCTCCATTTCATCTAAGCGAGCTACATGCTGTGCAAGTAAATGGTTATTATAGGATAGGTCATTTTGCATTGGCGCTAGATCATCTTCCATGGAGCTCACTCTCCCCTCCAAGGCAGCTGTCCTCTCCCTTATCTTCTGCGTGTCCTGGCGCAAAAATGTCATTTCTGCTTTAACCCCCTTGATGTCTGATGTGAGTGCTGCTAGCGATGTGTTACAGGAGGTGACCGCAGCAAAAATGTCCCTGAGTGTGGGTTCGTTTTCCCCTTCAGGGCTAGGTATGGATTGCGGCCTAGCGGGCAGGCCTTGCGGGGTACTCACTGCGTCCCAGGGGAATATGGCGCCATTGGAGTCCTCCAGAGGTACTGTATCGTCTGCCTCCATCGCTTCTTTCGGGGACTCCTCCGGGGGGGAGATTGATCTGAGGTGATCGGCATGGAGAACAGCTTAGCCGCTGCCTCCCTGTGAATTTCTTTCGCCGAGCGATGAGCGGCGGCGCCATGATGGCCCATGAGGTCTGTGTTGCGCGATGGCGCGTGTCGTCTGGTGGTCGACATCTGGTCTTCCCGGAGGTGAGTATCGGTACCTGTGGGTGCCAGGGGTTAGCAGGGCTCAGGTAAGGTAGTTTTTTAGGCGGATGGAAGCGGATTCCTAGGATTAGTTCAGGATGTTCGGCGGAGCTCCTCACAAGTGCGTCCGGCTACATCCGCTGCCTGGCCACGCCCCCCCCAACGTCCTCTTTATCAACGAATGACATTATCAGTTGTTAGGATGCCAGCGGCTGCCCAAGGTCATAATGCTACACAATAAAAACAAGTGCTTTTGTGTAACAAAGAGACAGGTGTGATCCACTCACTGGCTTGTTGACAATTTTTGGTGCAATTTGGGGGAATTTTGTTTGGCATTTTTCCAAGGCACCCCTGAAGAACCCAGAAGGCACCCTGGTTAAAAAAGGCTACATTAAACGGTTATGTACTCCTGAGAAAAAAAATAGTTGTCAAGAATTCTGTGTATTTTGTAAAGTGCTGCCTAATATGTCAGAACTATATAATCATACGGTAATAAATCGGTGAATGCGGAAAATAAATGGCATCTCATTTGTAATGACACATCATTGCTTTTTAACTGAACAATTTAGACTTCACAAATTATTTTGTACTTACTGTGCAAAAGCTCCTTCTCTGTCCTTACTTTCTTCCAGGAAAGCAGCTGTCTCCTGTTGTCTTAGTTCCTCCATCTTCTTTTCTTTCAGTTGGTCTCTATGTTTCCTCCTCAGCCAAGTACCATAAGCTTCATCTGACCCTTCATCTTTATCCTTTTAAAACCAAGACATAAAATTTAGATATTTTAATACTGATTGCAGTCGCCCTCTGTATATACTAAAACAGTGGTGTCCTTAAAGCGGTAGTTTCAGCTCTTTTTTTTTTTTCCTAATCACCTCCGTGATAGTCGCCAACAGGGGCGGACTGACCATTCGGCCACTCGGGCACTTCCCAAGGGCCCCAGGCCACTAGGGGGCCCCATCAGGGTTGCCAGCCTCAGTAAAACCAGGGACAGTATGTAAAAATCTGTGTTTTTTTTACATCTGTTTCTGAATTGTCCCTTACCGACATCCTTTTGGTCTAAAAAAACCTGAGATTATAGCTGCCCCACCTCTCCAGTACCTTCTCAGCCAATAGAAACATGTCTGTGTATACTGTGTACATGTATGTGTATACTGTGTGATTGTATACTTTGTGTGTGTAAACTGTGTGGCCCCATAATCTCTGATTGCCTGGGGGCCCCATAATCACCTATTGCATGGGGGCCCCATGAGTTGTCAGTCCGCCCCTGGTCGCCAATTATGTATTAAAAATCAGCATATGCTACATCTGACAACATTTTCTGTGTAAGGGCTTGATTGTACTTGCTTCAAAATATGGTTTCGGGCAACGATTTGTTAAAGCTCTCTGAAAGCCAGTCAAAGCTCCTGTCACTAAATAAAATGGTTAGCTAAGGGCTCATTTACACTTGCTTCGGCTTCAACACACATTAACGGCTACTTCACACTTGCTTCAAAACAAGGCTTAGGACAGGCTTTGTTAAAGCTCTCTGAATGCTAGTCAAAGCCCCTGTCACTAAATAAAATGGTTATCTTACAATCCTGTTTACACCTTGTTTTTTTTTTGCTTCGGCTTCACTTAAAAAATGATACCCCATGTAGCTTTAGTGGTACTTTAAAGCATCTTCAAAGCCTCCATAGAAGTCTATGGCAAAGCTTGCTTGAAGCTCCCACTGAAGCCCCACCAAAGCCTCATCGAAGCCTCATCGAAGCCCCCCGAAGCCTCATCGAAGCACCAAGCAAAAGCAAGGTGTAAACAGGAGTGTAAGCTAACCATTTTATTTAGTGACAGAAGCTTTGACAAAGCGTGTCCGAAGCCATGTTTTGAAGCAAGTGTAAACTAGCCCTTACACAGAAAATGTCAGATGTAGCATATGCTGATTTTTAATACATAATTGGCGACTGTCACAGAGACTTCTATGGAGGCTTTGAAGACGCTTTGAAGCGCCACTAAGGGCTAGTTTACATTTGCTTCAAAAAATGGCTTCAGACACGCTTTGTTAATGCTCTCTGAATGCCAGTCAAAGCCCCTGTCACTAAATAAAATGGTTAGCTTACAGTCCTGTTTACACCTTGCTTTTGCTTGGTGCTTCGATGAGGCTTCGGTGGAGCTTCGATTTCAAGCGAGCTTTGCCATAGACTTCTATGGAGGCTTTGAAGATGCTTCGAAGCTACATGGGGTATAATTTTTAAAGCAAAGCCAAAGCAAAGCAAAAGCAGGTGTAAACAGGACTGTAAGCTAACCATTTTATTTAGTGACCAGGGTTTTGACTAGCGTTCAGAGAGCTTTAACAAAGCCTGTCCGAAGCCTTGTTTTGAAGCAATTGTAAACTAGCCGTTAATGTGTTTTGAAGCTGAAGCATAAGTTTAAGTTTAAATGTGCCCTTACTAAATGTATTGGTACTCACTGTACCCTCCTGATCCAGCAAGTGTCCATCCTGACTGTGGGCATCTTCTGGGATAAGGTGCTGCTGGCTATCCAGAAAGCACCTCCCGATCTCACGCATGGGCAGTGGGACTTTATCAGGGCAATGGAGTCTAGCATTGCATCCTTTTCCGGTTTAGAAATAAAGTGTTGCTGGCCGTGGAGGATGCCCATTGACTCCTGGGATAGATTACACTGGTATATATATATATATATATATATATATATATATATATATATATATATATATATATATATATATATATATATATATATAAATTAAAAAAAGACACTATCCAAAAAGGAATGGCGGAGCGATCAGCAACACATGCGGACATGCATGCAAATTAGGGTGGAACTCCGCTTTAAAGAGGAGCTCCAGGCTCCTTCAGAAAAAAATTATAGTTTATATGCTGGATGCCATACACTATATACATTTTTATATTGCAGTATGTTTTCCTGATTGTCTTTGGCATATGTATACTATGTATTGTTGTAAAAATTTGTATGGAAATATTTCAATTAATTTTATATTGAAAAACAGAAACATTTTTAAGTCCGAAGCTACAAATACTGTAGCTACTGACTTTTAATATTAGGACACTTACCTGTCCACGAATCCAGCGGTGTCTTCGCTCCAGCTGATTTTTTAATTGGCTCTCGGGTGCTGCCACCGCCATTTCTTATAAGGGAAACCGGCAGTGAAGCCTTGCGGCTTCACTGACAGTTACCTACTGCGCACCCCTTTTGGATGGAGCTCCGCTTTAACTTAAAAGGGCCTAAGAACCACATTTTAATCCACAAGTCAATTGGAAGGTCGCATCGAAATGATCAATTTTTTGGTGCGCTGCAGTGCCATTTATTCTATGACACACCAACATATCTTTCCCAACGCACAAACCACAACAAATGATAATGTGTTACTGTGAATTGCAATGTGCTGTGTTGCTAAAAATAATGCATGCACATTTTTTTGTGTATTAGGAAATCCATGCATTTGGGCAATATTAATGCAAGTGGCTGGGTCACATTCTTGCACTGCTGTTACATGTGTTGGTGTGATTCAGTACCTTTCATTTTGAATGGCACCACAACACTTTCCAGTGCACCTATCATGTACACAGCAGAAAATGCTAAATGTATGATTTTTTTTTGTCTGTTGTGGTGCTCAAATGAACTAGCTCAACCACTTGCCAACCGCGCTATAGCCGAAAGACGGCTACAGCGCAGTCGTCCAGTTTTGGGTAGACATCCTCCCAGAACCTTGTGAGCCTCCTGTGGGGCGCATTGGACATTCTCTGTGACCACTGTGTCCGATCACAGATTAGGGTAAAAGGGCCAATCACAGCGGCCCTTTACCATGTGATCAACTGTGTCCAATCACAGCTGATCACATGCAAACAGACTTGCTGGTTTTCGACATTCCATTCCTCTCATGCTTTGTCTGTTAGAGGAGAGGAGAGCTGTTAAATGGCAAGCCTGTCAGGACATAATTTTCAATGATGATCAGGGCACTGAAATGAAAATTGGTTAATCATAGTAAGATTTAGATAACTAGTATTTTTCTATGGCTTCCATAAAAATGACTATTATATTGGATTCCTCACAGATGTGCTGCTTTTTTCCATCTCCTTTGCATGCAGGATCCTTTTTTCTTGCATTAGCTGTTCATTCTTCTTCTGTAACCAAAACTTAAATGCCATTTCGTTTTCTCTCCGCTTCAGTTCTTCTGCCTCCTTTTTCCGGTCTTCTTCCTTTTTTCCAGAACATGTTGATTAATAACACTGGTTTTATTTCTTTCAATTATATCTTGTTCATTTCAGTTTGTAGATATAAATAAAAATGCAAAACAAATAAACAGCATGGATGTGTTGCTTTTTAGGGTGCATTTATATGGCTGTTTATGGTCATACACTGCCCAGAACAGCGTATTTATGCAGCAGGGGTGGCCAGGAGACCTGTGGACAGGAAGCCTGTACAGATCAGTTACATGCTGACACTGTCCCCAACTGTTTACATGTAATCGCGGCCAGGGACAGATGGGTCTGTATGCAGACTGTTTGCTCATCTGTCCCTAAATGCAGGTAATCACTCAATGCGGTTGATTTACTAAAACTGGGAGAGTGAAGAATCTGGTGCGGCTCTACATAGAAACCAATTTTTTTTTTTCAAATTGAACAAGCTGAAGTTAGAAGCTGATTGGCTACCATGCAAAGCTGCACCAGATTTTGCACATTCCTATTTTAGTAAATCAACCCCAATGTGTGAAGCCTCTGAGCCCGCCACTGAGCTGCCGCAGCTGAAGAGAGGTCCCTGGCTGTACCTGGCACAGAAATACACTCACCTGGGCTATGTACGGCCTTGAATGGTCATGTGAATTAGCCCTTTAAGTGAAACTCAAGCAAAAATGTTTTTTCTAGTTTTGAATAAAATGAGGAAGATTTGACCTGTTTGTTGGGCATATTTCCTTCCACACCCTGTTATCAGGACAGGAAATGAGGGGGACTTTCCCAAGTATATAAAAGAACATAAACATGAGAAAGGTTAAAATTGTTTACCACGTAATAAAACCAAAACCCACTAAACAATGTTGTGGCACTAGTTCCACTTTGTTTGGTCAATGGTAATATGGTCAGCTAATGTTAAATCGAAAAACTATGTACATTTTTTGATCTTCACAGACACCTCTGGCTTACCAATATAAGTAAAATAATAATTTCCCAGGCCGGATTTTTGCAGCTAGTCACTACGGTTCTCCCAAGATAAATCCACACCATCAAGTTGAGACGTATAATGCCCCGTACACACGGTCGGAAATTCCGACCACAAAATCCGTCGAATTTTTTCAGAACGGATTTTGTCCGACACTGGTGTTGCATACACACGGTCGGACAAAGTTGTCATAAAATCTGATCATTCTGAACGTGGTGACGTTTGTTGCGTGCGATGGAACTACGTAGAGGCTAGTAGCCAATAGCTTTGGTCTCCTAATTTGATCTGAGCATGCGTGGCACTTTGTCCGTCGAAATTCTCTACACACAATCGGAAAAAGTCCGATCGGACTTTGTTGTCGGAAAATTTGAGAGCAGGATCTCAAATTTTGTCCGTCGGAAATTCAGACGGAAAGAGTCCAATGGAGCCCACACACGGTTGGATTTTCCGACAACATGGTCCGATAGGACATTTTCCGTCGGAAATTCTGACCGTGTGTACGGGGCATAAGAATAAATTATTCTAAACATAGAGCTTTTCAATCTCCATCTTACAGTATATATAATGTAGTTGAGATTTTTTATTTAGATAACTAAAATATTGTTCATTAATATTATGTACTCTTCTATCCAGCCAGCAGGTGGATCTCACAATTACTAGTATTATGTTTTAGCTCTGCAGGAAGAAGCCTATAGTTTATGCAACTCAAATAGTCATCAGATAATGCTGAGAACACACAGGACGTTTTAATTTCCATCTAACCCAGGGAGCTGCATGGAAAAAAAACATACAGAGTGCTGTACTAACACGTTCAATGTTAGTGCGTGATCTCCCCACTGAGCTCTTGTGTGTCCCCCCCCCCCCCAACGCCAGAACACAGTGCCAATGGCTGTGAGCGCTGATTGGATGCTGGCTCTCCAGCATGCTTGTTCGACAGAAGCCTGTTGTGAGACCAGCTTCTGTTGGACGAGGAGCTGTACACACGAGCTGAAAGTCGGTCGGTTTTCGGACGATTTTTAGACCGTGTGAGCTTTTACCCAGACAAATGGAGCTGCTGTGCCACCGTTTACTTGCTTTACTAATTTCAGCTGTAATTAATATAAGAAGGTAGCACACAGGGTGGGACTGGGAGAAATCACATGGTTTCATGGAGTGATATGATTTTTCCTGGTTGCAACAGTAGGAGTATATTGATATACTAAGAGGAAGGTGTGCAAAGCCTATTAGCCTCTGAGCTGTACATTCTACAGAGATTAAGCCAAGACGTTATAAAGAAGTCTAGGTCCTGTTGCTCAACCTGCACAGCAGCTGGGAAACCTAATATGAAAGGCATAAAGCACATAGTTTTGCACATCTGCATCACTATTTTTAACCTGTGACTTTCGTTCTACTTGAAAATGTATTGTTATGATTGCTTATTTTACCTCTCTCCTAAGTCTCTCTTGCCTCTCTTGAATCCTCTTCTGTAGCTCTTTTTGCTCTGAGGAAAGGCTGAATGTTGTGTTTCTGGTTGATACACTTGCAGACTGGACTCTACGCGATGGCTTCACTCTGTGTAGAGATTTCAATGAATGACTAGCAGAGCTAGGTCGGACTTTAGGCCCACCAGGAGGTTGAGGGACAAAGTTATTTACATTACCGACTTTGGAAGTTTTCTTATGATCTAAATCGTCTCCATTATGCAACGCACCAAAACTATTTGACTGCATGGATAGCGATGGAGATTTTGACAGCTCCTTAATGTTACTGATAGGTGGTAGAGAACACTGGTTCTCAATGTCCTTTAAACTGACCAGTTCAAATTTTCCATCTTTCTCAACCAAAACTTTCCCATCTTTTGCTTCTTCAAAGTTTTCATTTTCTTCAGCATTCAACTCTTTTTTGGCTGGGGTATCATTAAGATGCAATTGTGTTATGCCACCTACTACATCATCTTCAGTGATACTTTCAGTTCTATCGTTGTCTGGGAAATCTAATGGTGGAACTTCAAGATCAACCAAATTGTCCTTAAATTTAAGCTTCCTCTGGCGATTTTCATCAATGGTTTCCATTTCTAATTTCTTGTTTGCTTCTTCTATCTTTTCTGCAATATATCGTTTTGCCTCCTCATCTTCGGGATCGAATTCTTCACCCTCAGACACAGTATCCAGTATTAGCTTAGCATTTATTTTAGGGTCAAGTTGAGAAATGCTACTATCATTGCTTGGTATATGGTCACCTTTGTTCTCTTGTCTTTGTTCAGTGTCATCTTCACTCTGAAACAGCAGAATGTTTCATGTATTTAGAAGTTATTATAGGGATTTTATCAAGAAAATGGCCTATTGAAAAGGAGGATATTTAAAGGGTATGTCAGGGCAAAATAATTTTTTTTTTTTTTTAAAACATATGCAGTACATCTCTGCGATACATGCGCATTGCCCATGTTTTATCCCTACAGGTACAGAAGAACACCTGCTGATCTTGCACAAATTCACTGTACTCCTAAGTCCTGCTGTGGACTGAGTGGTGTCAGACCTGCCCAGTTGCTTTTTGCTAAACCATTCAAACCCTCACACTCTACTATTATTTACAACATGGACACTTATTATTCTGTAATCCTAGATAAGAACTAGGAGGGCTAATTACACTCTTTGAGATAACACATAAAGTGTGTAGAGAACAAAAAAAAAACGTGCACTTATCGAATAGCTAGAACACTTCCAATGATATGTTTACCAGACCAAAAGGAAGACAATAAATTCATTATTACACTTTAAATCTGTATCCAGTCATAACCTACAGTGGGTTTGTATGCACCTAGACTGGCCTGGTTGCTATGGACAATGCGTCACTTTTGCTACACAATTCTGGTTCTGGCCTGGTTGTCCTAAATTAGTATTAACAACAGAACTCAACCATACCCATTTATGACCTCATGCAGTGAATTAGTTACCAGTGTCCAGGTCTTTCAGCTAAGCACTTCTGACTCCCACATTTTTGTTTTAGTCTCCCCCCATTCTGTCCTTCCCCTTCTATCTGCTCCAGTACTTACTTTTGAAGAGTGTGGTGAACAATGGTTTGTCAGTAAATCACATAGTACAGAGCAGAGCTGTGAAGCCGATTTGAGCACTGAGACTCTGGTATTTAACCCAAAACATGTTCCCTCAAGGCTTTTTTTCCAAAATGTCACTCATGTAGGTGGTAGTAGAGAGGGCCTCCAGCCAGAACTGAGGGTCAGTCATGGTTATTAAAGCTGTTGTGGTGCCTTTTCCTAAGTGTCAATTTCAGCCTTGAGCCTGACTCCTCTACCAGCCCTTCCCAACATCTCATTAAGCACTACCCCTCTTCATATACATCTTAACATGTTCATTTTACAAATTTACATTGTAGGGGAATCAGGTGTCCCAGTGAGGTTCTGAAAATATTGACGAATACACAAGGAATAACAGAGAGACAGGTGAGGGAGAAATCTTTGGCAAAATTAGGTGACAAGAATCACGCCAGTTTTTATTTTTAATTTTTTCTCTGCCACAGTGGTTTGGGTCGCTGGGGAAACCCGCAGGCACAGCTGCGCATGCATTGGTTTACCTAATAATCTGCACACAAGCAGGTTTTTCCTCACATACGCAAAGACGGCTATGAGGGAGGTCCCAAACCTTCCCTGTCTTTGTACATTCGTATAAAATCACCTACGCATACACTGATGTGCCGAAAGGCTCTGCCAAGACCCAAAGCCCTTGTGCACATCTGCGCATGCGCTATCACGGCGACATCAGAGCCAGTACAGAGTGGTACTAAGGTTCTGCTTTAATTACAGGCTTATGTTTTAAAGGAAAACTATATGAACTGTAAAATAAAGCACTGTCATATTGGGCTTACTATTTCAATGTAAACAATGTGCTGGGAGTAGCAGTGTGAGGTTGAGAGTTAAAGTGCATTCCCACTTTTGCAGTCAAATTTGAGTAAACCCCTCAAGCTGAAATTTAATTTACCTAATCCCTACCAATTTAGATACCTACAATTATGACATGCTTTTACCTCCCAATTTGTCTCGGTTAAGGTGGAAATAAAGCCATCAAGCTTAGAGAACATTTTGCTAGATGAGTCTCTGAAAAAAAACACTCTGTTATTTAAAGAACTTTTCCCTGTACCTCCTCCCTCGGCGCTTAAGTGTAGCGAGCAATGGGTAGAAGAGGTTCCGGATCTTGGAGGGGAGGACTGGGATGGTATGTGGGAGTTTCCCCTTTACTCATCTGGTTTCGGCAAGGGATTGGCTAATCCACTTTAAAATCCTACATTGGACATACTATACACCGGCAAAACTAGCCAGAATTTACCCGGGGGTATCGGCAGAGTGCTGGCGCTACTCCTTTTCTCCAGCCACCTTTGGTCATGCATTTTGGCATTGCCTGGTGGTCAGGGATTATTGGATCACTATTCTTTGTTGCCACTTTATATAGCTACATACTTAAGCAGGGGTTGTCCCAAGAAATTTGAGAAAGTTTGCCAGATTTGGCTTGATAGCCCTGCAACCGTTACTCAGGACATGTGGGGGCACAACATTTAGGGTGCGATTTCATAAATTGGATGGTGGTTGCTGGGGAGAATTGTGCTAGAGTTTATCTCACACCTGTTGCATGGTACCCCCTTCTTGGTTTCATTTGATCCTTTAGTCCTTAGGGCCTCCCTCTCTGGGATGATCTCCCCTGAAGGGACAAGTTGTGATGGTCTATGATTCTATAGAAGGAACATCATCATGTCTCTGGTTACGCTGACATTATGTACACGTGTTTCTTTAACTTCCTGAGGGACGCACAGCATGGTGCCTGGTGGGGGGGGGGGGGGTGTTTTAGTGGGTTTTGTTTCTGTATTGAGAGCCCTGCATGGCTGAAAACTCGTTTTTTTTGTAGCTAAAATAATAAAATATAATTTTCTAAAACAAAAAAATTGAGGAAACCCCACTAGATCTATGTGTATAATGTGTGATTCTGCGCTGTTGTTGAACTGAAGTGTGACCAATGTATCAAAAAAATAATGCAAGTACAGTACAGTACTAATACTGAAAAATAGTAAAAGCAATAATAAAAAGGTGTACACAAGGTGGCAGTGTGAACCAAACATGCAAGTAAACTCTTCAATTAACAGATTCCTTACAATAAAGCAAATACAGGCGGTCCCCTAGTTACAAACATCTGACTTACAAACGACTCCTACTTACAAACGGAGGGAGACAACAGGAAGTGAGAGGAAATCCACCCCTAGGAAGGGAAATTCTCTCCTGTAAGAGTTCTTATAGGGAAAAAGGTACCTCCACTGAAGCTTTATAACCAAGGCTTGTTTCCACAACAACCCAAAATTGTCAAAATCTAATTTTCATTGGGACAGAAAGTGAGGTGAGGGGCACAGACAGCAAAACAAATGTTACAGGGGTGTTAACCCTTCCCTATGCTATCCAAAAAACTTAAAAATTGTTTTTTTGTCTGGAGCTACACTTAAAAAATGTACCTGTTCTGACTTACAAACAGATTCAACTTAAGAACAAACCTACAGTCCCTATCTTGTTTGTAACCCAGGGACCGCCTGTAATAAATGATTTGCACAACAAACCAGCGCCAAGCTTGTCACTTCCCGGTGTGCCTGTCAGCCAATCCTGACGCGTATCATCACAGTCACAAATCACTGATGAAGTCATGTGATTGTGATGATACGCGTCGGGATTGGCTGAACGGCAAGCTGGAAGTGACGCAGGAATGAGTTTGGCGCTCATGGATGATACATTGTGTTCCATCTTGCTATATGTGAGTGTTTCAGTGTTTGTTTTTATCCAATAAATATTTTATTACATACTACACTGTCTGGGCATTCCCCTTCTTCCCTCCACATCCCCCTCCGCCTTTGGGTAAGCGTGAGATTATATCATAGAGAAATCATCGTCCACCACTCAGCATTGATTCTTGGGACAACAAGAGGAGGGCCCCTAAAGGAAATCAAGATTGTCTATAAACCAGCTATTTATGTAAGGACCCCCAGAGGATGTTGGAATCAAAGTTTTTCCCATGCTGTTACCTTACAGTAGTTACGTGAGAGGCCACTTCACATAGAGGTGTCACTGCATGGAATGAAGAGACACCCGTTTATAGTTATCAGTTTGTACAGTTAAGACTCTAGCACTATACTTCACTATTTGACACTTTTTTTCAAGAAGATTGCCTCAGAGTTTTGTTACTCGTCACATCTTCACTTCACCGTTCAGTCCTATGTCAATCATCTTGATGAACACTGATTGATTAATCACCCACATTTGTTATATATGCTATTTGCTTTGTTGTGCAAATCATTTATTAATTGCTTTATTGTAAGGAATCTGTTAATTGGAAAGAACAAGTAAGTTGGTGTGCTCTCCACAGGTTTTAAATGGCTTCTAGCAGTCTCTTTTACATTGCAGATTAGGCAATTGTAACTGAAATATCAGAGTTTTCTATCTTCCACATTTAAAAAAATAACAGACATGCTCTTGTGTTTTCAAGAAAATTGGGATCCTATGTTTTTCCATGCAATGACAAAAAAACAAATATTTACAGATCATGGCTGTACCTGGGATGCTGCCCGCTGTTTCTCTTCCTCATCTATTAACCAGTCAAGGTCTTTCTCAAAGTCATCTTCATACTCTGGCCCTCCTTCTGAATCTGATTCCTCCTTCTCGCTCATCTTTGCAGAGTTGCTGTGCTTTTCTCCTATGAAGACATTAATGCAAAACGTACACGCACTGTATATCAGATATTGCATCAGTGAAATAATTTTGGAATTACAATTGATATAACCATGTGAATACTTAGGGATCTTTTTATAAAAAAAAAAAATCCCATAGCAAATCACCCAGTGAAAGTGCATAAAAAATAATTAATGGTATTAGGCCATTTCTTGTGTTGGTTGAATGTTTTCCAATCATTTAAAAAGGACCACATTTGGCCACTAGGTGGTGTTAAGTATCATAGGAATTTCCTGTAATACTTAGCACCATCTAGTAGCCAAATGTGGTCTATTTTGCCTTACATACATACAGTACATACAAGCCGTACATATAAATGTCTTTAACTACTTTAATACCAGGCACTTTCACCCTCTTCCTGCATAGACCAATTTTCAGATTTCAACACTGTATCCAAATTAAAATTTTATAAATTTTTTTGAGACAGATAGAGCTTTTTTGTGGTATTTAAAGGAGTTGTAAAGGAAAACATTTTTTCACCTTAATGCATTCTATGTGAAAAAAACATCAGACAATGCTGGCCCCCCCAGCCCCCCCCCCCCCCCATTTTACTTGACTTTACTTGAATTTTACTTTACCTGACCCCTTTAAAATCCCGCACTCGACATCCTCTTTGCCGATCAGCCTGGCTGCTGGCTGCTGATTGGCTACAGTGGATGGATTGAGAGCAGTGCAGCCATTGGCTCGCGCTGCTGTCAATCACATCCAATGACGCGGCACGCCGAGGGGTGGGGCCGAGTGATACAGTGAGCGGCTATGGCCACCGGCTGTATCACTGGAGCGCGCCCGCTAGCACTTCTCACTATGCAAGGGAGCTCGCATGAACATGAGAAGTCCTTGCGGGGGGGGGGGGGGAGCGGAGACAGCCGCCGAGGGACCCCAGAAAATTTTGCTAAATAAGTCATTTTACTTCTTCACTGGTGTGTGCTGATTAGGCCGCACTGTTGAGGCTGCACTGATGGGCAGTGATGAGGCTGCACTGATAAGTTGCACCGATGGGCAGGCACTAATAAGGCAGTGATGAGGCAGCGCTGATAAGTTGCACTGATGGGCAGGGCTGATAAGTTGTACTGATGGGCACTAATGAGGAGGCACTGATGAGGCTGCACTGATGGGCACTGATAAGCGTGCGCACAGTGTGTGCACAATGAGCCTGGGTACACCCTAATCGCCCGTGTGATGCAGATTCCCCCTGCTGAATGCCCCCCTTGTGGCAGTGGAATCTCAAGCGAAAGGGATGATGAATCTCTGTTCAGTCTCTTTCTCTGCTATTTCACCAAAGACCCCCAATGGGGCTCCTAACATTGACTCCTGCTGCTGTCAATCAAATCATGTAATGAGGGAGCAGGGGTAGGAGCCGAGCCCTGCTGTATGTCAACAGACGCACATAGCCCAGCTCAGGATTGAGCCCACACAAGAGCCCCCGTAGCAAGCGGCTTGCTATGAAGGCACTTGGAGAAGAGGAGAAACTTTAGCTGTAAGTTTCTTCAAGCTGCTTTTTGAGTTGGGAACTGGATAACCTTTGTTTTGGGCTGTGTTGCATACCCCTCAGTTGTACTTGGAGAGATCTCATATTCAAGCAGTGTTGGTCATCTTACTTTAAAAAAGTAATTAGTTAAGTTACAAATTACTTCTCCCAAAAAGTAATTGCGTTAGTAACTCAGTTACTACATTGGAAAAGTAATTAGTTACACAGCAAAGTAACTGTGACTTATTTTTTTAAATATTCTATACGTGTAACTAAGGGGCGGGTCTAGTATTACTGTAACCAAGGGGCGCATTTATTATTATTGTTATATATCGTGTAACCAAGGGGCTGCTCTATTAATACTCTAACCAAGGGGCAGATCTGTTATAGCGTGTAAGCAAGGGGCGGGTCTATTATTATTATTATTATATCGTGTAAGGGGCAGATGGCTACAGAAGAGGGCGAATGTTAAATTAATGGGCAGAGCTCGATATTTAACAATAATAATAAATGTGCCCCTTGGTTACAGTAATACTAGACCCGCCCCTTAGTTACACGATAGACGCCCCTTGCAGAGTAGCACAAGCATCGGGAGCGTGCGTCATCACCTCGTACAATTACATGTTAACTGCGCCTGCGCGGTGTAGAGTTCACTCAGAGCTGTTTAGGTTCGGCAATTTTCGGGAAGCTCCGTAGTCCTTCGTACTGTGCAAGCCCTGCGCCTGCACAGTACAGGGGGTCCTTATCCGGCGGGGGAACTTTTTCGGCAGGACACCGGAATTACACTACTGCCATCTAGTGGCGGTAGATGTAATTGGGGTAACTAAGCCAAAGTAATGGTAACTGAGTTACCATGAGGGGAAAAGTAATTAGTTAGATTACTAGTTACCCTCTAAAGTAACTGAGTTACGTAACTCAGTTTATTTTAACTCAGTTACTTACATCCCTGTATTCAAGGAGCCTATGTCCTGTACTGTACAATTAAGAAATAAAGATTTTCAAATACCTGTAACAATCCTTTTCTTGGTGTACAGTACAGGATCTAAAACAGTACAATTTAAATTTGGGATTAACTTCAACCACCACCTGCTTTTAAAAAGGTCAGAAACACTAAAAGTAAAACCCTCAAAGACAAAAAGTATAACTGTAGAAGCATAAGTCACATATTTATCATAATGCAGTTGCATTTTTCTGTGCATCCTTTCAGCAGAATTTTCTAATCTAAATTGATGTCTACTGTACTTCCTCATATACAATGACTTTGCTGCCGTTCAGAGTCTCCCTGAAGCCCCAGCTTAGACACCCTAATGTGCATACTCTGGGCTCAAAAACAGAAAGCAACAAAGCCTAGACATGTGCGATTAGTTTAGTACGAATCGGAAATTCGTACGAATCGGAAATTCGTACGAATCTGAAAAATTCATACGAATTTCCGGAAATTCGTACAAATCCGAAATATACAAATTTTTATGCATACGAATTTTGTACGAAATACGAAATTTTGTATACGAACTTTGGATCCAAATTCCGATACAACAGGATCGGACAGAATGTTCATTAACTACGATTATTCGTTATGATGAAGTTAAAAACCCCAGGAAGTCAGCAAAACACAGGGATGGTGGGAGCCCCTCATAATGATAAATTCATCATAACGAACATTCGTACCTGTTACTAAAAGTTTACGAATCTAATGAAAATTTGTATTCAGAATTCAATCAGAATTGAATTTCGGACACGAATTACGAAATATGAATTAATTTTAATACGAAACGTAACGAAACAAATTTATTGACGGCGCCCATGTCTACCAAAGCCCTTGGTCTAAGTCACTCCCTGGCTCGTTCTATCAGGCCAGTGGTTGACAGCAGCTCCATTCTAACTCCCCTCCCCATGAGCAAGCAACATAACTGTTTAGGTTTGGTAATAGTGCATGTTTGGGGGAAATTGGTGAAAAATTAACATAGAATATCAATGATTCAAGTGAAGCTACAAGGATTACTACTTTTTCAATGAGGGTTTTTTTTTTTTGACAAAAAATTCTGTTTAACCCATCCATTTTAGTTCATGGAAGTTCTAAAGCATTTGTTGACTTTTTGTGAATGGGATTTGCTTTGTACACAAGCAACTATAATGCCTTATGCAGTTTAGTACACTTGTCAAACTGACTTCATTTGTATAGAACTGGTACTATAATGGCAATATCTATTTATTTTAAATACATAATATTCGTTCCAATTGTGCCTCTGTAATCTAATCCAGAATTTATTTAAAATATTTTAGCTTCCTTCCAAGTCTGCTTAATCAAATAATAGTTTTTTCTACCACTAATCTCTCTAAACAAATGTGACTAGTAGCTGCTAGGATACAAGTAAATTACAAGCAGTACAATGATAAGGGGTTGCTGCCCTCAAAGCATTGTGTCACTATGGATACATTAGGGTGCAGCACATCTATAAAATCATTAGCCAACTCCAGGTTTTGAATAACAGAGTAAGGTTAGGTTGTTGTCTCTATTGGGATAACTCCCATCACTTCCTATGCGGTCACCAACAAAAGAGGTGAAGAGCAACCTCTTCAATGAGGACAAAGACAGCAATGAAAATCTAGACTGTACAGGGGAAATGTGGGGTGCTGGATTGCTTCCTCTAGTTGCTGTTCCATTTGGAATTCAGGTTTAGTGTAGGAGAAAGTTTCCCTCTTTAAACAGCACTCCAACGAGTAAGGGCTGTAGAGATGTGTCTAGGGTAGACTACTGTGCAAAGAGCAAAGCCTCTGGACTTTACACAACATGTCTGGTGCTACAAGCAATACAAACCTGACAGAGGCTCTAACCCTCTAACTGCTCTATCCAAAAGTAAAAGTTTTGGCTCGCCTTGGGCCTTAACCAGTTTAGCTCTCACACTTGAGCTTGAGACGAGAGCAAATTTTTCATTTCCCCTATGAGCCTATTGATTTATCCATAAGTTTGTCATTACGAAAAGCTGAACTCTATGGAAGAAAATTACCTTGCAGTCACTCTCCCTTTGCCCTGCAAGAGTCAAATGCTTGTTTTTATTTAGGGGGAACATAAAAAGCAGCAACACTGACCGTACCCAGGGCTGCTGATAAGGCAGTACATTTGGCCATCCTGTACTGGGCCCCATCCGTTCAAAAGGGGGGCCCGTGCACCTGCTGAGCAGGAGGGCAGGCTGTACTGCCTTATTGCTGACACTTGTGGATTCCCCTACAGCTCTGCCGGCTTCAACTCCCCTTTCTCTCTCCGGCTGCACTGCAGGTGGATTAGTTCTTGGATCTGCACCCCCCTGTATGCCCTCCCCTTCCCGCAGCACTGCTGGTTTTACTCCTCTCCCACCGTCAGCTGCTGAAGGGCACACTGGGGAATTGTTTCAGGATGGAGAGCGGGGGGGGGGCTTCCTTACCTGATTGAACACAGTGAGCGATCGATACTGATCGTTCCTGTGTCCATTCATCACTGAAGTAAACTGTGTTTACTATGCTTCAGTTTGTGAATGAATGGGAAGCCTCAGAGTGCTTCGCGTTCCTTCACTGTCCAGTGCAGCTGAGGTTGCAGAGAAAGATACTGATGAATCTATGTCCCCAGTCCCTTTCTCTGTCTCTATGTCAGTTTTATACTCCTGATTTTTCCCCAAAGGCCCCCCAACAGGGCAGTTAAAAAAAATGAAAAAATAAATAAAATTGTAAAATTAAATTCCAATAAAAAAAGATTTTTTTTTTTTAAAACACAGTTTAAAAAAAATGAAGGGCTCGTTCAAATGCGGATCTCTCTTCAGAGAGCTTTTGCCAGGCGGTGAGAAGGAATATTGCCATCTGCTTTACCTGCACTAGTGCATCGCAACCACATGCTTTGCATGTAGTTTCAGGGCACTTGCAGAGCAGTGCTATTTACTTGAATGCATCTTGTTCGATGGGGATATCATTTCTGCCATGGCTGCGAAGCTTAGCACTGCGGCTGTGGCATTTTTGGGAAAATGTCATTTGATATTTTCGGAGGATAGCATGTCAGGTAGACTGTACGGGGCCCCATGATTTCTAACAGCAGCCCTGACAGTACCCCTCGCTTTATCAGACTTCCTCCCAGCTTTACAACTGTTCCCCTGAAGCTGCTTCTCTTTGCAGCTCCATCGCACGTAGGCACTCTGACATCATCATGTACAATGCAGTCCTGCATTGTAAGTGAGGACGCTGAGGATCCACCCACAGTCCTGGGTGTCATAGAGTACGGAAGAGCCTAGAGAACAGAAGAGGGCTAAAGTAAGTAAAATAATGTTTTATGTTCCACCTAGACAAAAAAAAAAAAAAAACAGCATTAAACCCTTGCAATGTTAAGTGGGGGGGGGGGGGGGGTGGAACCCCACTGCAAGTGTCAATTTTTATTATACCCAAAGTCCAACCTTAAGATAATGAATTAAAACATGTATAGTTTTGGGCAGTCTTGTCTTGCAGAAATGCTTTTATTTTTCCAATTACCATTTTAAAATTAAAGGTAAAAGAAAAAAAAAAAAAAACTAGAAAGTAATAGCCAAGGAGAAAATGGGATGGGTTAATAAGGGGTAAAACAGAAAAAAAAATGTTGCTTTTACTGACTGTGACAGACCTAGCCGGGATACGGGCTTTTTGAGAGGACTACATGCTAGCCTCCTGCCAGCTGATTACGGGCCCCCCAAAATACACTCTCTGTATATGCATTTGGCATTAGAAATAGACTAGCATCTGACAGTGTATGTCCCATTCAATGTCATGAGCTCAAGCCACCTGTCTATTGTGTAAATGAGGCTGGTCTGGCTTGTAAGGTGTATTCCACACACTGTTGTTGTGCTAATTAGCCCTGTGTTACTGTTTATGTTAATGTATGTTGAATAGTCCTTCCAATTAACTAGGAGCCTTAAAGTCTGACCCTGAAAAGCCTTTTCAGGCAGTCAACTAGTCTGGGCAATGATTAAGATAATTAGCTCATGCTAATTAGGTTAGCTTTGAATCATCTGGCTATATATGTGTGTGAAATGTCAAATAAAGCATTCCTGATGTACTCCAAGAAATAGTGCTGTCTAATTCTTGGGGGTTCCTATAACCAGATCCATTGGACTCATGTTCCAGGACTTAGGAAGCATTTACGGCGGACACCTTGAGTACAGGATCCGTCACATTGTTGGCAAGCAGTGGGATCGTGCTTCCTGCAGTCTGGGACATCCAAGATCGGGATAGAAGACTTCGGTCACCCCAGCGGAGATATGGATCTGGCATCAGAGTTCCCGGGGCTGCTGCGGATCATCCTTTCAGCATACACAAGGACTGTGTCTGAGGAGGAATACCTGGAGCTCAGGCAGCAGATTCGGGTGGAGCTGTGGATTGGAGCCCTCCAGCTCGCTGGTATAAAACAGGGCAAGTTCTTTCCAACCCAAGAGCAACGGTCCAGTGACCAACGGGCATTGCGGATGACATTCCTGGGAGAGCAGCCCCAGGAGCAATGGGTGACTGAGTTGGACAGGCTTGTCCAGCAGGAGATAGAGCTGGACAATCGTTATCGGGCTCTGCAATGGCACGCAGAGCAGGGATATTTAGGGGAGACAACAGAATGCTCCCCGGAGGGATATGACTTTGGAGGCCCTGGATTGCTGTGGGAGAGCCTTACAGATCATTTTGTGTTTGGCGATGAAGGGGAACCTACCCTTGAGGACCTGCAAGAATATAGAGAGGCTATGCTCGGTCTTGCAGGTGTCTCAGAGCTTAAACCTGATCTGGACCATTTGTTAAGGAAGGAACAGCATCTGGAAAGGGCATACAGGAAACTGCTAGAACACGTTCAGCAGCATGCCAGAGAATCGGCAGTGGAAACTCCGGAGATTGTCGTCCCCAAAGCGGAAGTGCTGACAATTGGGCAGAACTCTGCTAACTTCTGCCCAGCACCAACAGTGGCTTCGGCCTTCTTGAGGGAAGAGGTAGTTGGCCCTTCTCCCACAACACTGACAGGGACATGTGATTTTCTGCCAGCAGCATCTATGGAGTTACAACAAACTTCTCCAGCTGAAGATCTGGTAACTGAACAGAGGGTCCAAGCCCTTTGCCCGACATCTACAGCAATTCTGGAGGCCCAGGGTGAGGAGGGGGCAGTCCATCACGAGTTGCAGATCAGGGTTCAAGGAGAGAATGCAGTTGTCACTTCACATCTGCAGCTTGATCTGGTGTCGGTGGATGGGCCTGTGGTCTCCACTAACAGAAAACCAGCAGAAGTGCTGGCAACCGGGCAGAGTGCTACCAACCTCTGCCCAGCACCGGTAACAGCTGCGGAGTTCCAGGGAGCTGGGGCAGTCGGCCTCTCTCCCCAACAGTTAGCTGGAGCAGATGATGTAGGGAAGCTCCTACACCCAGCTGAACTGCTGGCAACGGAACAGAGCGCTGCTGGCCTCTGCCCTCAACTAAAACAGGACAGATTTCCTGTAAAGGTGGATGGGAATGCAGTCTCCACCAGTATAACCCAGGGATGCTGGGCGGTCGGCCCAGATCCCCAACAGCATGATGGAGTGAGCCCAGTCACCCTGTCTTCTCTCCAGCGGCTGAAAAGACTCCAGGGAGAAGGGCCAGTCCAGGCCTCTCCCCAGCGGCAGATATGTTCTATGAGAGAGGCAGAGGTTGGCTGGGTGAGTAATACTCTGTTTGAAACAATTTGTTTGGGGTACTGTGTGGGTACAGGCATTCGAGGACTGGAACTATGGACTAACTTCGGAGTCAACCCGTCTGGGGTCTCCTCCTATGTTAGTCTCCTGCCGAAAGGGGAGAAATGTGACAGACCTAGCCGGGATACGGGCTTTTTGAGAGGACTACATGCTAGCCTCCTGCCAGCTGATTACGGGCCCCCCAAAATACACTCTCTGTATATGCATTTGGCATTAGAAATAGACTAGCATCTGACAGTGTATGTCCCATTCAATGTCATGAGCTCAAGCCACCTGTCTATTGTGTAAATGAGGCTGGTCTGGCTTGTAAGGTGTATTCCACACACTGTTGTTGTGCTAATTAGCCCTGTGTTACTGTTTATGTTAATGTATGTTGAATAGTCCTTCCAATTAACTAGGAGCCTTAAAGTCTGACCCTGAAAAGCCTTTTCAGGCAGTCAACTAGTCTGGGCAATGATTAAGATAATTAGCTCATGCTAATTAGGTTAGCTTTGAATCATCTGGCTATATATGTGTGTGAAATGTCAAATAAAGCATTCCTGATGTACTCCAAGAAATAGTGCTGTCTAATTCTTGGGGGTTCCTATAACCAGATCCATTGGACTCATGTTCCAGGACTTAGGAAGCATTTACGGCGGACACCTTGAGTACAGGATCCGTCACACTGACATTATGTGCAGCTCAAGGGACCCACCTTTGATCTGCACATGAATAATTAGCAAGTATAATCTAACAATAAGGTTGTTACATTTACACAGAAAAATCAAGCAAGGCCTGGCTGTTAAAATTCTTGCTGATAATAGCAGCTTAAAGTGGTTGTAAACTCTGTTACACCACTTGTACCTACAGGTGAGCCTATAATAAGGCTTACCTGTAGGTACTGTAAATGTCTCCTAAACTTGCACAGTTTAGGAGATATTCACTATATGTGCTGCTGCTGACGTCATCGGGGCATGCGCGCCGAAGAAATGGCCCGCTCGTGCCTTTTCTTCAGCACCCGTGTTGTGACTGGCGGCACACGCACGCGCCGGAATGACATCATCGCACCTCCGGCCAATCACAGCCCCGGAGCATGCGAACCTGGAGGTAGCTCTGGTGAAAGATGTCGGCCATGGGAGCGGAGTGCAGGCGGCACTGCAGGGCATCGTTCTACATGCAGACTAGCTCATTGAGGGTTTGTCTTGCAGGTTTTTTGTTTTGTTTTTTCGGAGGCTTACAATCTCTTTAATGGCTGTGGCTGTATAGAAGATTAGGGTCTACGTCCAAGGTACTTCAGTTAGAAAAAAATGTTTTAGCGTCTGTGCCAAACATCCAGAATCAGCTTCTATCTTTTATTCTCAAAGCTTAGCAAGTATAGCTGCACCAGATTCTGACTGCTCCATTTATATATTTATATATATATATATTACACATACATATATACAGTATCTCACAAAATTGAGTACACCCCTCACATTTTTATAAATATCTTATTATATATTTTCATGTGACAACACTGAAGAAATTACACTTTGCTACAATGTAAAAGTAGTGAGTGTACAGCTTGTATAACAGTATAAATTTGCTGTCCCCTCAAAATAACTCACGCAGTCATTAATGTCTAAACCGCTGGCAACAAAAGTGAGTACACCCCTAAGTGAAAATGTCCAAATTGGGCCCAATTAGCCATTTTCCCTCCCCGGTGTCATGTGACTCGTTAGTGTTACAAGGTCTCAGGTGTGACTGGGGAGCAGATGTGGATTACCTTCTCTATTGCCTAAATTTATCCTAGTTGCTAGTGGAGAGCATGAAGTGAGGGCCAGGCTGGAGTGTGCAGGGCTGGGAAGCTAAGAGGCTGCTGGACTGATCCATCAAGGAGGTCAAGTTACATACATTGGAGGAATCCACATATCTGTTTACCTCATGCAATATATGTTCTCTTATAACTTGGAGATCATTGGGATCTGTGGAGACTTCTGGAAAAATCAGTGAGCCAATCACACAAGCAGGAGATCTGCCTAAGGGTCCTTTCACACGGGGCGGATCAGTGCTGATCCGCCCCGTGGATATCCGCTTGCTCAGCTGGGATTGCCGGAGCGATCTTCGCTGAGCAGGAAGATGACAGGTCCATCTCTGCACTCTGTGCAGGGACGGACCTGTTAGAGCGCCGCTCTCCCCTATGGGAGATCGGGTGACGACGGACCGTAGCGATCCGCTCTGCAGGCGGATGAAAAAATAGGGTTTTCCTCCGTCTGCAGAAACGGACCATAGCGGACACGGACGAGATCTGATGTCAGCGGATGCTCATCCGCTGACACCCGCTATCCCATAGGGATGCATGTATGTCTGTTTTTCATCCGAAAACGGAAGGATGAAAAACGGACATACGGACCGTTCGTGTGAAAGGACCCTTAAGGAGATCAGGACTTGGAATATCAGACCTACGCCCTCGTCACTGCTGATGTTACCTCATTGATCGATGTGGATATTTACCCTTCATGGGAAGGTGCAATTGACCCATCTGTTTATTCAGAGTATCCACGTTCTGAGGTGAGCGGCTAGTGACACCAAAGGTGGAGGCTCTGCAAGTTGTCACCGTTATGAATATACATCACGAGTTGTAACCACTTTGGGGAATCCAACATATGGACTATATCCAGTTTCTGTCTTGAGTCCCTATAATCTAAGGAGTCCTCAACTAGACCCAGAACTGAAAGCCTTCTCTACTTTGGACAAGATTTGCGCTGGTTCGTGAATTCTGAAGCCCTGCTTGAGTTGTCCTAAAAGTTCTTTGAAATATTTCATCAGTAAGCGGACACACAAATCTGGTGAGATTTTTGGCTGGTATATGTGTATTTGTTAAAATATATTGTATTGTTAACGCAAATAGTTTTAGGCCTGTGTAGCTGGTCAAGTGTGCCGGCGAGTGAGGGGCTGATCACCCTTGGTTAACTGATGTAGCCCGCAGATTGCCAGGATAAACCAGACACCTCTTATGGAGAAAGTGGGAGAAATATAGATTATACTTTTTGTATCCACGTGAAAGTGAAATAGATTTTTACTCTAATAGGAGATTAATCAGGCCTACGATCTGAGATAAGAGGACTGAAATCAGTGTAAGGAGATAGTAGGGTATTGATTAATAGTGCATGTCTTCTTGTGTGGAACTACAAGTTAATGTTAGCTTTTAAACAGCTTTATCTGTGTGTTTGTGTGTTTGCATTTGGTAAACTGCTGTGTATAGACTGGTTAAACAACCTTCAGTGTGGACCTAATTAGCACGTCAATGGAACTCAACACTGTGGCAGAAAACGCTTTAAGTCACCAATTTAATGATTTATTGAAAGTATTGTAGTATTTAAAATAGGGCTGCAACTAACGATTATTTTCATAATCGATTAGTTGGACGATTATTGTTTCGATTAATAACCTTAAAAAAAGTGTGGTGTATAATTTAGTTAATATGTAAAAGTTTAAAAAAAAGGCAATTTATTCTTAAATATCTCTATACAGTGGTAAATATAAATAACCAACTATATGCTAAGGGAGCAAAATATCTAATCCACTCTGAGAATAACATAGAGAGATACTGTATATACCATTAGAGGACATACACTGTATATACTTTTAGGAGGAGAGATATACTGTATATACTATTAGAGGAGAGATATACTGTATATACTATTAAAGGGTGAATCTGGTAAATATCATCAGACTCAAAGACCAAATTTTTTTTTTTTTAAAACAATGTTTTCCTTTAAAAAAGAAATTTAATTTTAAGAACGTTCATTCTATTTTCTAATCGTTAGTGGGGTCAAATCGACGTTCGTTTTCAACCATAGTGACAGGAAAATTTGGAAATAGTAGAAAACTTCTTGGTCAAAGGAATTTTCAGACAGTGTATGTGGTTTTCGTTCAGAAATTACATTCATTTTAAAAACAAGTGAAAATTTCAAACAACATTCTTTCATTCAGCGAATGTACAAAGATTTCTTGTCTGAATATGCTCATCTGAAAATTGATCCGTGTGGCCAACATAAGGCTCGGTACACACCTATGCAGTTTGTTTTTGATCTGTTTCTGCAGTGCTTTTTGCTGTGCGTTTTTTATTTTTGTGCACGTGATTTTGCGGCGATTTGCATTTTTTGCATTTTTTTGGCCAATTTGTTGTTGGGCAGTTTAAAAAACACAAATTGCTGCAAAAACGCATTACATGCTTTTCTGCAGCTTCTTAATTGAAGTGTATTGAACCAAAAAAAGCACAGTTTTTTGCGTAAAAGTCCCTGACCCTTTCCAAATACGCAGCGGCTGAAAAAAGCATAGATGTGAACGTGTCCCATAGGAAACCATGTAAATGAACTGTAGTGCGTTTCTGCAAAAAGCACCAAAAAACACATACATGTGCACCAGGTCTAAGACGTTTAGTAACATAATGGGGTTAAAAAAAACTAAAATTAGCCCTTTATAGTACAAAAAAAAGTAGATAATCACTACTGTAAGGGGTTCATTTTTTTTACTGTAGAACTGTGAAAGTAATATTTACAGTAGCGATTATTTGCTCCTTTTTGTACTATAAAGGGCTTCTTTTTTTTTTAACCCCATTATGTTACTGGCCGATTAATCGATTATAAAAATAGTAATCAATAAAATTCATAATTGATTAGTTGTCGATTAATCGATTCGTTGTTTCAGCCCTGATTCAAAATGATGAGATAAAACATAGACTGTCATCGAACAAACGCAAGAAAGTGAAAATGTGATATGCATGTTGTTGAGAATGAGAAAGGTTGCTACAGAAAAAGAAATGCAATGGTGTAAGGACTGAACAGAATTATTAGAGCAGGTACAAAAGTGTAACTAATGCCGTGTACACACGGTTGGAATTTCCGATGGAAACCATCCGAGCTTTTCAATCGGATTTTCCGACCGTATGTATGCCCATCGTTCTTTTTCTGTCGGAATTTCCGACGGACTTTGGATTGAGAACCTGTTCTTAATTTTTCCGACGGAAAACCTTTCTATCAGATTTTCCGATCGTGTGTATGCAATTCCGACATGCAAAATTCCAACGCATGCTCAGAAACGTTTCGACGCATACTCAGTAGACATGGGAACTGCCAAAAAATTCGTTTCGTTTCGTTTCGTCCCGTTTCGTATATAAAAAAATTCGTAATTCGTAATTCGTGTACGAAATTCCGTTCGAATTCGTACGAAATACGAAATTCGGACGAATCGTAATTTTTTTTACGAATCGTTAGTAAAGTTACGAATCGTTACGAATCGTTACGAATCGTTACGAATCGTTAACGCGGCTAATGAATTGTTGGTTCTCATAACACAGAGAACAATTCGAATCCAACTACAAATATCGAATTTCAATTTCAAGTTACGAATCGTTACGAATCGTTATGAATAGTTACGAATCGTTACGAATCGTTATGAATAGTTACGAATCGTTAGTAAATCCAACTACCAATATCGAATTTCAACTAATTTGAACGAAATTATTATAGCAGATATAACGAATGAATTCGAATGACAAAGTGTCATTTTTGCAGAAAAAAAAAAGCGTAGGGGTCCCCCCAAATTCAATAACCAGGCCCTTCAGGTCTGGTATGGATATTAAGGGGGACCCCAGCCAAAAAAAAATAAAAAAAAATGGCGTGGGGTCCCCCCCAAATATCCATACCAGACCCTTCCGGTCTGGGATGGATTTTAAGGGGAACCCCGGCCAAAAAAAAAAAAAAAAAAAATGGCGTGGGGTCCCCCTCAAAATCCATACCAGACCCTTTATCCGAGCACGCAACCTGGCAGGCCGCAGGAAAGGAGGGGGGGACGAGAGCGGCCCCCCCTCCCGCCTGAACCGTACCAGGCCACATGCCCTCAACATTGGGAGGGTGCTTTGGGGTCCCCCCCAAAGCACCTTGTCCCCATGTTGATGAGGACAAGGGCCTCATCCCCACAACCCTGGCCGGTGGTTGTGGGGGTCTGCGGGCGGGGGGCTTATCAGAATCTGGAAGCCCCCTTTAACAAGGGGACCCCCAGATCCCGGCCCCCCCCCTGTGTGAAATGGTAAGGGGGTACAAAAGTACCCCTACCATTTCACCAAAAAAGTGGCAAAAATGGTAAAAATGACAGGAGACAGTCTTTGACAATTCCTTTATTAAAATCTTCTTTCTTCTGGTCTTCCTTTCTTCATCTTCTCCTTCCGTCATCTTCTCCTTCCGGCATCTTCTTCCATCTTCTTCTTCCTTCGATTCGCTTCTTCTTCCTCCGGTCTTCTCGTCCTTCTCGTCCGGCGTCGTCCTTCTCGTCCGGCATCGTCGTCTCTTCTCGCAGGCCGCTCCTCGCAATGGGAGGCTCCCGCTCTGTGAGGCTCCGCTCCGGGTGACAGGTCTTTTATAACGAAGGCACCTGGTGACCCCGCCCCCTCTGACGCACGGGGACGTCATGTGGAATTCCCTATGGCTTTCCCCATGACGTCAGAGGGGGGCGGGGTCACCGGGTGCCTTCGTTATACAAGACCTGTCACCCGGAGCGAAGCCTCACAGAGCGGGAGCCTCCCATTGCGAGGAGCGGCCTGCGAGAAGAGACGACGATGCCGGACGAGAAGGACGACGCCGGACGAGAAGGACGAGAAGACCGGAGGAAGAAGAAGCGAATCGAAGGAAGAAGAAGATGGAAGAAGATGACGGAAGGAGAAGATGACGGAAGGAGAAGATGAAGAAAGGAAGACCAGAAGAAAGAAGATTTTAATAAAGGAATTGTCAAAGACCGTCTCCTGTCATTTTTACCATTTTTGCCACTTTTTTGGTGAAATGGTAGGGGTACTTTTGTACCCCCTTACCATTTCACACAGGGGGGGGGCCGGGATCTGGGGGTCCCCTTGTTAAAGGGGGCTTCCAGATTCCGATAAGCCCCCTGCCCGCAGACCCCCACAACCACCGGCCAGGGTTGTGGGGATGAGGCCCTTGTCCTCATCAACATGGGGACAAGGTGCTTTGGGGGGGACCTCAAAGCACCCTCCCAATGTTGAGGGCATGTGGCCTGGTACGGTTCAGGCGGGAGGGGGGGCCGCTCTCGTCCCCCCCTCCTTTCCTGCGGCCTGCCAGGTTGCGTGCTCGGATAAGGGTCTGGTATGGATTTTATGGGGGACCCCACGCCATTTTTTTTGGCTAGGGTTCCCCTTAAAATCCATCCCAGACCTCAAGGGTCTGGTATGGATTTTGAGGGGGACCCTACGCCATTTTTTTTTTTTTGGCTGGGGGTCCCCCTTAATATCCATCCCAGACCTGAAGGGCCTGGTTATTGAATTTGGGGGGACCCCTACGCATTTTTTTATCAATGACTTCAATGAATGACTGTTCTCTGTATTACGGATCCAACAATTCATTTGCCGGCAATAGCTGCGACTCGATTTTAAATAGTTTTTTTTCCTGCAAAAATGACACTGCAGGAACAGTTCCCTATATTAGATATACTGAATCTCGAATCATTCGAAGCATTCGTTATATCCGCTATTATAATTTCTTTCATATTAGTTGAAATTACATATTTGTTAGTTACAATACAACATTCAAATTGTTCTCTGTATTACGGGAATCGGCAATTAGCCGCGAGTGATTTTAAATGTCTTTTTTTCCTGCAAAAATGACACATTGTTCAGAGAGAGTTCTAAACACGGGAAACATGCCCCCCTTCATAGACATACTATAGAGTATATAGTATATAGAAGGGGGTCATGTTTCCCGTGTTTAGAACTCTCTCTGTACAATGTGTCATTTTTGCAGGAAAAAAAGACATTTAAAATCACTCGCGGCTAATTGCCGATTCCCGTAATACAGAGAACAATTCCAATGTTGTATTGTAACTAACAAATATGTAATTTCAACTAACATGAAAGAAATTATAATAGCGGATATAACGAATGCTTCGAATGCTTCGAATGCTTCGAGATTCAGTATATCTAATATAGAGAACTGTCTCTGTACAATGTGTCATTTTTGCAGGAAAAAAAAAAACTATTTAAAATCACTCGCGGCTATTTGCCGGCAAATGAATTGTCGGATCCGTAATACAGAGAACTGTCATTCATTGAAGTCATTGATAAAAAAATGCGTAGGGGTCCCCCCAAATTCAATAACCAGGCCCTTCAGGTCTGGGATGGATATTAAGGGGGACCCCAGCCAAAAAAAAAAAAAAATGGCGTAGGGTCCCCCTCAAAATCCATACCAGACCCTTGAGGTCTGGGATGGATTTTAAGGGGAACCCTAGCCCAAAAAAATGGCGTGGGGTCCCCCATAAAATCCATACCAGACCCTTATCCGAGCACGCAACCTGGCAGGCCGCAGGAAAGGAGGGGGGGACGAGAGCGGCCCCCCCTCCCGCCTGAACCGTACCAGGCCACATGCCCTCAACATTGGGAGGATGCTTTGGGGTCCCCCCCAAAGCACCTTGTCCCCATGTTGATGAGGACAAGGGCCTCATCCCCACAACCCTGGCCGGTGGTTGTGGGGGTCTGCGGGCGGGGGGCTTATCGGAATCTGGAAGCCCCCTTTAACAAGGGGACCCCCAGATCCCGGCCTCCCCCCTGTGTGAAATGGTAAGGGGGTACAAAAGTACCCCTACCATTTCACCAAAAAAGCGTCAAAAATTGTAAAAATGACAGGAGACGGTCTTTGACAATTCCTTTATTAAAATCTTCTTTCTTCTTTCTTCTGGTCTTCCTTTCTTCATCTTCTCCTTCCGGCATCTTCTTCCATCTTCTTCTTCCTTCGATTCGCTTCTTCTTCCTCCGGTCTTCTCGTCCTTCTCGTCCGGCGTCGTCCTTCTCGTCCGGCATCGTCGTCTCTTCTCGCAGGCCGCTCCTCGCAATGGGAGGCTCCCGCTCTGTGAGGCTTCGCTCCGGGTGACAGGTCTTGTATAACGAAGGCACCCGGTGACCCCGCCCCCCCTCTGACGTCATGGGGAAAGCCATAGGGAATTCCACATGACGTCCCCGTGCGTCAGAGGGGGCGGGGTCACCAGGTGCCTTCGTTATAAAAGACCTGTCACCCGGAGCGGAGCCTCACAGAGCGGGAGCCTCCCATTGCGAGGAGCGGCCTGCGAGAAGAGACGACGATGCCGGACGAGAAGGACGACGCCGGACGAGAAGGACGAGAAGACGGAGGAAGAAGAAGCGAATCGAAGGAAGAAGAGGATGGAAGAAGATGCCGGAAGGAGAAGATGAAGAAAGGAAGACCAGAAGAAAGAAGAAAGAAGATTTTAATAAAGGAATTGTCAAAGACCGTCTCCTGTCATTTTTACCATTTTTGCCACTTTTTTGGTGAAATGGTAGGGGTACTTTTGTACCCCCTTACCATTTCACACAGGGGGGGGGCCGGGATCTGGGGGTCCCCTTGTTAAAGGGGGCTTCCAGATTCCGATAAGCCCCCCGCCCGCAGACCCCCACAACCACCGGCCAGGGTTGTGGGGATGAGGCCCTTGTCCTCATCAACATGGGGACAAGGTGCTTTGGGGGGGACCCCAAAGCACCCTCCCAATGTTGAGGGCATGTGGCCTGGTACGGTTCAGGCGGGAGGGGGGGCCGCTCTCGTCCCCCCCTCCTTTCCTGCGGCCTGCCAGGTTGCGTGCTCGGATAAAGGGTCTGGTATGGATTTTGAGGGGGACCCCACGCCATTTTTTTTTTTTTTTTTTGGCCGGGGTTCCCCTTAAAATCCATCCCAGACCTGAAGGGTCTGGTATGGATATTTGGGGGGGACCCCACGCCATTTTTTTTATTTTTTTTTGGCTGGGGTCCCCCTTAATATCCATACCAGACCTGAAGGGCCTGGTTATTGAATTTGGGGGGACCCCTACGCTTTTTTTTTTTTCTGCAAAAATGACACTTTGTCATTCGAATTCATTCGTTATATCTGCTATAATAATTTCGTTCAAATTAGTTGAAATTCGATATTGGTAGTTGGATTTACTAACGATTCGTAACTATTCATAACGATTCGTAACGATTCGTAACTATTCATAACGATTCGTAACGATTCGTAACTATTCATAACGATTCGTAACGATTCGTAACTTGAAATTGAAATTCGATATTTGTAGTTGGATTCGAATTGTTCTCTGTGTTATGAGAACCAACAATTCATTAGCCGCGTTAACGATTCGTAACGATTCGTAACGATTCGTAACTTTACTAACGATTCGTAAAAAAAATTTCGTAATCCGTACGGAATTCGTAAAAAAAAAAATTCGTACTACAGATTCGTAAATTCGTACGAATTTCGAAAAATTCGTACGAATTACGAATTCGTACGAAACGAATCGCACATGTCTAATACTCAGAAGCATTAAACTTCCCTTTTATAGTGCAGTCGAACGTGTTGTATGCCAGGGTGTTATTGACCGTCGGAATTTGGTGTGACCATGTGTAGGCAAGACAGTTTGAGCGAAATTCCGACGGGAAAACCATCAGAGCTTTTTCCGACGAGAATTCCGACCGTGTGTTCGCGGCATAAGAATATATAACCATTAGCTGCAAAGGCAGAGGCAAATGTTTGTGATCACATTGAACAGTTGATAACTGAGAAATGTGTATTGGAACAGAAAATGAATGAATTAGAGGAAACGTGTAAATGAAGAGAAAGTTGTATTGCCTCTTTGAATAAAAGAGAGGCTGAGAATTAGCGTATAATACTGCTTAGGAAAGAATTACATGAAGCCCAGGCAGCCATAATGGAGTTATCCTCCACACATGCAAAAGCTGAACAGTCTCAGTGCTTAGCAGAGATACAGGCTCTAGAACAGGTAGGAAAGCCAAATGCTATTGTGGCTGCAAGTGATGTTGCTATTGTGGGAATCAAGGTTGGACATATGAATGAGGAGTATTGAAATAAAAGTGCGGTAACTACGCTTGAAAAATTGATTAAGGAGTTGAAATGGAAAGCACGCCTGATCTTTTCAAGAATAGTAACACAGTGACAGTGGAAACTTCTGACGAGTCAATTGCTAATGACAATGAAAGTGTAAATCGAGGGAAGGAACAAGGGTAAAACGGGACTTTAAATGAGGCCAGTCATAAATAAACAATAAATATATACATATGATAGTAATTTTATTATATGATAATAAAATACAGTGCACAATATACAAACATAATGGAATTGGGTAAAAACATTTCATTGTGCTTATATTAGTCATATTGACTAATTCATCATAGTACCATAGGACTATGTAAGTAATAAATAACATTTCACAGGTAAAAATCATACACCAAACCTAATAACATTAAGACAATCCAAAAGATATTATCTAAGCATCCTATAACTCTACATGTCTCGTGGATTGATCTCCACTTCTACAGGAGTAGATGCAGAAAAGGGAGTCAGCTCAATAAGAAAAAGGGAAGAGAGATTCTGGCAACCCTGTGCTTGAGGGGAGTGTCAGGTAGTGTCCGCCATGGGGACTGAGACGGTGAAAATCCAGGAGGTTCCCAAAGGGGGGGGGGGGCTGAACAGCGGGCCAAGCATCCACGTCCAGGAGTGTTCCCAAATTCGTAGTTGGAGGGATGATAAAACAAGTCCACCATTGAGAAGGAAGGGGACGTATGATGTCAAGGAGGCGCCATCCATACCCCAGATAGGAAACACAAAGGGGGCCAATGCCATGTGTGCACCACTCCCTTTCCAGCCTGAGTGGAGAGCACATGGCGTTGGAAGCAACTTTCAAGGAAGCAACTATAAGCAAACATAGCAAGAGAATAGATATTGTGGATAAGAATTTGATTCTGCTCTTATTTTTTACTTTCAGAGTCCTCGTGGAGTGAGATTTGAGAGGTATCTGGAACATAAATGAAAGATGTTCATCTGGTTGGCAGTTCGTCTGTGTCATACCACACCACAAATTTGTTCTGACAAAAATTCAGGGGAGAAGGGACAAACGAAAAGATTCAGTTTAACACTTGCAATATAAGGTTTCTTTTTCTTATGGACAATTTTTTGCCAATGCTGAATCTGAAAGACTTTGCCCATTAACAAGACTTTGACATTTTTCCGGAGTCTTTCCTGTCATTTATGAATGCAAACATACTATGAATACATGTGCAATGGGTTGGAGGTTGGGGAAGGAATATAACCTATCCAATCCTTCAGAACAAGAAATGTAAAATATGTTTTTTTGAAGGGAGAATTTGAAAGAAGAAAATCATGTTTTTAATGTGTTATGTGTATTGGCATAACAGAATTAATATGGTGCCGGTACCCAAGAGGCTGGCATTGATGCATAGTAAGGTGTCCCTTGGCCAGACTAGAGGGTGCCAGGTGACACATCAATGAGAGGTTCTCGGTTACTGGACATGTGGGACACCAAAGCTGGATATGAGGTAGATACGCCTGGTTGATGTCTCACCTGAGAGGTTGGAACCCTGCACAGGTAATGCCAGTGACTATTCACAAAAGCATACTCCGTTAGATAAAGGGGGCAAACACTGGCTACCAGGGTACAGTATGCCTTCACCACATTGCACTTCAATGTCTCACAGTGGTTGATAAAATCATGTTACTCTATATGTGCTGAATATACACTGAATCAAGTGCGGTCATTGTACCAGTGACTTACTCCCAGAGATGTGCGGACACAGAATGAGGTTCATGCAGGACGCTTATTTCTGAGGAGTAACCAAAAGAGGAGGGTTGTATTCAGCACTATATTGGGGGAAAGGAGCTGGGATGGGTGTTATTAACCACACAGCCCCGGAAGATTTGGCTGCTCAATGACCAGGCCATTTTTTGTGATACGGCACTGCATCGCTTTAACTGACAATTGCGCGGTCGTGCGACGCTGTATCCAAACAAAATTGATGTGCTTTTTTTCCCCACAAATAGAGCTTTCTTTTAGTGGTATTTGATCGCCTCTGCGGTTTTTATTTTTTGTACTATAAACAAAAACAGAGCAACAATTTTGAAAAAAAACACATCTTTTACTTTTTGCTATAATAAATATCCCACATTTTTTATAAAAAGAAAACACATTTTTTCCTGAGTTTAGGACGATATGTATTCTTCTACATTTTTTATTTATTTTTTCCAAAAATATCGCAATAAAAGTTATAGCGTCTACAAAATAGGGGATAGATTTATGGCATTTTTAATATTATTATTTTTTTTACTAGTAATGACGGTGATCTGCGATTTTTATCGGGACTGCAACATTGTGGAGGACAGATCGGACACTTTTGACACTATTTTGGGACCATTGACATTTATACAGCGATCAGAGCTAAAAATAGCCATTGATTACTGTATAGATGTCACTGGCAGGGAACACTCGACACTCCATCAACAGGTTAACGTGTTCCCTAGGTGTGTTCTAACTGTAGGGGGTGTGGGACTGACTAGGGGAGGAGACCGATCAGTGTTCATACTAAGTATGAATACACAATCTGAATCCTCTATCCTGAGAGAACCGGGATTTGTGTGTTTACACACACAGATCCTGGTTCTCACTCTGTCAAGCGATCGTTGGTGCCCGGCAGTCATCGCACCTGCTGGTCGGCTAGTGGTTAAGCAGTGTGTTTGTTTTCATAGCTGTGATGAAACGTCCCTACACTTCGCTTGAGTGCTTTCATCATATACCAATTCCTCCAAGTCTGGATATAGATATCAGATATTCCAACCACTCCCAAGCACAAACCAAGATGAGACTTGTTCCCCCAAATGCCAGGGACCATAATCGCAAGGCAAGAGGCTGGCATTCAGTCCTTTCCAAAATCCTCTGTCCTGGGTGAGTCTGTCACAATCGCTAACCTTATATTAATTGTACTATCATCATTACCATTATCAGTGCTTTGATAGTCTAGCTAATTATAGGAATAGACAAGTTAATACATATATGGAATAAATAGAGGGAATCTATAACCACCCAATATTTATTTTAAGTACATAAATAGTAAGAGAGGGAGGTCAGATCATATTGGCCTCATAAAGAATGATGAAGGGAATCTGGTTACTAAGGATGAAGAGATGGCGAAGGTATTGAATTTATTTTTCTCAGTCTTCACGAGGGAATCGGGGGGCTTCAGTAACCAAAACTGCAGTGTTTATCCTTATGACACATCACAGGAAGCACCCTCATGGCTAACAGAGGACAGAATTAGACTTGAAAAACGTAACATTAATAAGTCACCGAGACCAGATGGCTTGCACACGAGGGAAGTAATTGCCAGACCATTGTTCCTAATTTTTACGAACAGTCTACTGACTGGAATGGTACCAGCCAGGGTTGCCAACTGCCAGTAAATTTACTGACAGTTTGTAAAAATCTGTGATCCAGTAAATATCAGGGGCTGATAATTTCATGCTTGGTTGACTTTTTAAGTGTAAATCAAGCAAATTATTTTGTTATAGGTATTGTCAGTGTTCCCATATCATGTTTATACTGTTCAAATATTCACTGTGTTAGTTCTCAATAGGAGTTCTGTCATTTCTCAGGTTGCCAGTAAAAAAAAAAAAAGTGATTTGCCAGTAAATCTACAATGTTTCATCAATAAAAAATGCTGCAGGAGGTTGGCAACCCTGGTACCAGCTGATTGGAGAAAAGCTAATGTAGCACCAATATTTAAAAAAGGACCAAGATACAGTATATCCCTGGTAACTACAGACCAGTTAGCCCAACATCAATAGTTTGCAAGCTCTTGGAGGGCATGATAAGGGACTATATACAAGATTTTAGTAATGACAATGGTATCATTAGCAGCAATCATCATGGATTTATGAAGAATCGTTCTTGCCAAACCAATCTATTAACCTTCGATGAGGAGGTGAACTGACATCTGCTGTAGCTAAAGGAAGGTCCATAGATGTGGTATATCTCGATTTTGTAAAAGCATTTGATATAGTTCCCAATAAATGTATACTGTTCAAAGTAAGGTCCGTTGGCATGGACCATAGGGCAAGTACATGGATTGAAAACTGGCAACAGGGGCGAGTTCAGAGGGTAGTGATAAATGAGGAGTACTAGGAAGAAGGTCTGGGGTGGAAAGTGGGATCCCCCAGGGTTCTGTCCTGGGACCAATCCTATTTAATTTATTCATAAAGACCCAGAGGATGGGGTAAACAGTTTAATCTCTGTATTTGCGGACAATACTAAGCTAAGCAGGGCAATAACTTTGCAGGATGTGGTAGGCTCAGCAATGGCATGCAATGCCAAGCTGCTGCAAGCAAAGCAAACAGAATATTGGCATGCATTAAAAAGGGGATTAACTCCAGAGATAAAACGATAATTCTCCCACTCTACAAGACTCTGGTCCGGCCACACCTGGTGTATGCTGTCCAGTTCAACTACAGTCTGATGTATTGACTAATTATGTGACCGCATTGTCTCGTGAATTAACCCATATCCATGCACAAGTGTTTTCTTCCATTCCAGACCCAGACTCCGACACAGGAACCCACAAGCTGCTGCCCAGAGACTGGGTACTAATAAAAAAGTTTATAAGAAAGCACGCACTGGAACCAAGATTCAACGGACCATTCCAGGTTCTGATAACTACTGCCACTTCCGTTAAGGTCGCAGCAAAGAACTCTTGGATCCACGCTTACCACTGCAAGAAGGTTCCAACCCCCGAAGACAAGTCCCAGCCTACACCATGATGACAGTGCTACATATCCTTTTTTTGGTGGGGTTGGTGGGAGATCAACAACTGGCCACCATAAAGAAAGAGGTTATCACACAATTTTTGTACAACTCATCCAACACACACGTGGCCACTGTCGCCTTTGATTACTGCAATATATCCTCCTGTCCCTTAGATGTTTCCTGGCAATGTCACTGGTTTAACACACTTGGACGCAGACCTCAATTTGCATCCACATATATGTGTCACAGATATTTACTGGGGACAGAATTGTGACTATTGGGGGTCAGTGGGGTGGAATACAGGAGCAGACTGGGGGTACAAACCACAGAGTGCACTGAATAGAACAGATAAGAATGGGAAATCCTTGTTAAAAAGAATGACCCTGTTGAAACCAGGTACATGCCTATCCACTGGGAGAATAGGCTACAACATGCTCCTTACCCTAACTATAGAGAACCCTAGCCCCGGTGACACCGGTATATATGTGTTAGGAACATTGATGTCAGGGGGTATGGGAGGGCCGCTGGGAAAGTTCCAACTAAAGGACATGTATTCAACAGACAGACCAGCAAAAGACCGATGAGAGCTTTTGGTCGGAAAATGCGACTCTGTGTATGCTCCATCGGACTTTTGCTGGCCGAATTTCCGCCACCAAAAGATTGAGAGC
Organism: Lithobates sylvaticus; assembly: GCA_028564925.1. Classification (NCBI taxonomy): domain Eukaryota; kingdom Metazoa; phylum Chordata; class Amphibia; order Anura; family Ranidae; genus Lithobates; species Lithobates sylvaticus. The sequence continues at coordinate 284,066,800 of CM053027.1, read as the reverse complement.
ATGTTCTCAATTTTTCGGTCGGAAAAAATGCAGATCGGAAAATCCGATCGTCTGTAGCAATTCCGACGCGCAAAATTCTTATGCATGCTCGGAAACAATTCGACGCATGCTCGGAAGCATTGAACTTTATTTTCCTGGCTCGACGTAGTGTTGTACGTCACCGCGTTCTTGACGGTCGAAAGTTCAGCAAACTAACAGTGTGTATGCAAGTCAGGCTTGAGCGGAATTCTGTCCAAGATCCAAGTTTTTCCGATGGAAAATCCGCTCGTGTGTACTCGGCATTACTATTGTAGTGATGAGGGTCGCACATCGAGGAGGAAGAGGAGAGATGGATGTGAATTGACAGATAGTACAGCATTATCATGGAAGAAATTATTATTATACAGGATTTATATAGCACCAACAGTTTGCACAGTGCTTTACAAAATAAAGGGAGACAATACAGTTACAATACAATTCAATACAAGATGATCAGGAAAGTAAAAAAAAATTGTCATGCCACACTTATATTTATTTGAAGCATAACACAATAAGTGTTCTTATAGAAATTGCACCATTCTTGGTTAACCATTAGACCACCGGAAGATTTACCCCCCCCCCCCTTTCCTGACCAGGCCATTTTTTGCAATATGGCACTGCGTTTCTTTAACTGACGAATAGGCGGTCATGCAATGCTGTATTGTGTTCAGATTAAACCTCAAAACGTGTAGTGTAATCAAATATTTGAAGAAAATAATCAAGTGGCGCTGACAATAAAAATAAACCAAACATAAAAAATAATGATAATAACACTAATGAATGAAAGTAAAACACCACGTGAAATAGTGCAACGGTAAATAAATAAATCGTCCTTTTGATCTCTGTGATGAAAGCAATCTTCAAAACATATTCAATCTTCAAAATATAAATTGTTTTAAATTCTTCCACCACACCGACGTGCCTCGTGATCCCGCTCCCAATGAGACCGCACTCACCAGATGGTGTTGCCGCCCACTCTCGTGGTTGGCAAACAAGCTGTTTAACCACACCTGGGTCAATGATCCGATCACACCAGAACGTATACCTCCATATGTAAAAATAAGAAGTGAACAGTGCTCCACATAGCGTGATTCTATTTCAAAACGTTTATTCAACCATATCATACACGCACACTTCAATAGTAAAACTCACATGATAAAAGTGAAAAAACAGCAAATCTCCGCAAATATTTCCACAGCAAACTATGTTTTGAAGAAATGGCTTGGAAGTACGCCCAAATGGTCACATAGGGTCCCAAAGTATGCCGCAATGTATCTCACCCACTTCAGAAGCTGTTCTCAGTATGCCCAATCTCCAGTGAATTGGATTGTTAATGTCCGTGTGGCCACGCCCCGACATGTTTCGTCATGTGACTTCTTAGGGAAACATGTCGGGGGCGTGGCCACACGGACATTAACAATCCTTTGACAGTTTGACGTGTTGTTCATCTAGAGATCCTGGGATTCCATTGCTTGCCACAGTCACCATTCAGAGTTCACTGGAGATTGGGCATACTGAGAACAGCTTCTGAAGTGGGTGAGATACATTGCGGCATACTTTGTGACCCTATGTGACCATTTGGGCGTACTTCCAAGCCATTTCTTCAAATCATAGTTTGCTGTGGAAATATTTGCGGAGATTTGCTGTTTTTTCACTTTTATAATGTGAGTTTTACTATTGAAGTGTGCGTGTATGATATGGTTGAATAAACGTTTTGAAATAGAATCACGCTATGTGGAGCACTGTTCACTTCTTATTTTTACATATGGAGGTATACGTTCTGGTGTGATCGGATCATTGACCCAGGTGTGGTTAAACAGCTTGTTTGCCAACCACGAGAGTGGGCGGCAACACCATCTGGTGAGTGCGGTCTCATTGGGAGCGGGATCACGAGGCACGTCGGTGTGGTGGAAGAATTTAAAACAATTTATATTTTGAAGATTGAATATGTTTTGAAGATTGCTTTCATCACAGAGATCAAAAGGACGATTTATTTATTTACCGTTGCACTATTTCACGTGGTGTTTTACTTTCATTCATTAGTGTTATTATCATTATTTTTTATGTTTGGTTTATTTTTATTGTCAGCGCCACTTGATTATTTTCTTCAAATATTTGATTACACTACACGTTTTGAGGTTTAATCTGAACACAATTCATTATATCATTTTAAAGTGGCAGCTAGTTAACTTCGCGAGATTATTGTTATATATACTTTTATGTATACACAATATTAGGAATATTATTTTTGGAAGAATTGGCACAGTGGAGGTACAATATTTCAGCAGGCGGACATATAGAGTACCATTAGACCAAAAATGCAATGCTGTACCCAAAGGAATTTAGGTCATTTTTTCCCCCACAAATAGAGCTTTCTTTCGGTAGTATTTGATCACCTGTTTTTTGGGGGGTTTTTTTGCGCTATAAACAAACAAAGCCTGACAATTTTGAAAAAAAAAATATGTTTTACTTTCCGCTATAAAACATACATACTGTAAATTCCAATAACAACATTTAAAAAAATCGAATTTCTTCATAAATGTAGGCCAATATGTATTGTGTTACCTATTTTTGGTAAAGAAAAAACCCAATAAGTGTATATTGATTGGTTTGCGCAAAAGTTATAGCGTCTACAAACTATGGTGTGTATATACTGGAATTTTTATATATTTATATTTTTTTTATACTAGTAATGGCGGCGATCAGTGACTTATAGCAGGACTGCGTTATTGCGGCAGGCAATCTAACATTGACACTTTCTGGTAACCAGTGACACGAATACAGTGATCAGTGCTAAAAATATGCACTGTCACTGTACTAATGACACAGGTTGGGAAGGGGTTAAACATCTAGGGCAATCAAAGGAGTTAAAGTGATAATTACATTTTTTTGTTTAAAAATAATAAACATGTTTACCTGCTCTGTACGGTGGTTTTGAACAGAGCGACCCTGATCCTCCTCTTTTCGGGTCCCTTGCTGGATCTCCTGGCCCCTCCCTCCTGCTGAGTGCCCCCACAGCAAACAGCTTGCTATGGGGACACCCGAGCCACTGCTCTTTGTGTCCATTCAGACATGAAGCCATGGCTCGGCATCACCCCCTCTCTCTCCTCATTGGCTCACTGACTTTGACTGCATAGACATGATTCTGCACAGAATGGCAGCCCTGTAAATTAAAGCAGAGTTATAGTCGTTTTTGTGTTTCTTGGTTCGCTGGCTTCTTGAACATAACAGTGAGGTCACTGTACTCCAATCAGGGCTGGTGCAAGGATTTTTGACACCCTAAGCAAAACCTCATTTTGCCGCACCCCCATTTGGCTCCACCCCCTTGTCCTGCCCATGTATACCCCACCTTTTTAATGAAGTTCCCATCAAATGCAGCCTCATCAGCACCCATCAATGAATGTTTGCTTGCATCCATTCATTCGCAAGTAAGGACACAGACACAGTCTGCACCTCTGACACTCAGCTGCCTGCTGAGACTTAGTTTCTTGCTGCAGAGAGAAGAGAGTAAGAACACTAGTGGCTGGGCACCCCTAGGCAGCAGTGTGCCTCAGGCGGCTGCCTAGTGGTAGCACAGGCCCCGACTCCAATGGCCTCCACAGTCACCAGATCTCCACCCAATAGTGCACCTTTGGGATGTGATGGAACGGGAGATTCACATCATGGATGTGCAGCCGACAAATCGCCAGCAACTGCGTGATGCTATCATGTCAATATGGACCAAATTCTCGGAGGAATGCCACAAAGAATTAAGGCAGTTCTGAAGGCAAAAGTGGGTCCAACCCGGGACTAGCAAAATGTACCTAATAAAGTGTCCGGTGAGTGTATATATACATAGACATGGGCGTCCGCAGGTAGGGGCGGGAGGGGGGGGGGCAATTGCCCCTGGAATCGTCAAGAAGGTGTTGCAGTTGCCAGCTGCAGTGTCCGCCATGGCCGCCGCTGACTTTTTCTGAGTCAGCCAGCTGCTCTCTGTCCTGACACATCTGATGTCTCTCCCTCACCCCCGGCTCGATCATCGGATAAGATGGCTCGGCTGTTTCGCCGCTCCTCATCAGCGATTGGCTGCCTGCTTGTGTACGTGTTGTGTAGATCCGGCCGGCGCTGCCCACTCAGTGCAGTCAGTGGCCGAGCCGCTGAGTGATACGCTGCCAGTGCCTACTCATCATCACATGTCAGGAAATCCTAACCTGAAGTGAGTGGCATATACAGTTGCAAGCAACAAAAGAAGAACCACAGGTAACAGCAGTTAGGAGGAGCATTTTGATTTATATATTGCTGGAAAGTTGGACAGCGATTACTGGAAAGATATGTCTGTGTATGTTAAGAGATAATCCATCTTCTTCACTTTGTATAGGTTTTCATCAAGATCAAAATATGGCCACAGCAGATGTACTGCAATACATTGCAATATGAAAAGATGTACATTCTCTAGGCCAGGGCTCAAAATTTCAAGTCATGAACTACTAGCCAGGCCTCAAGGGTTACTCGCCACCAGTTGCTCTGCCCAACCCCTACCCTGCCCGCCCCTAATCCCACCCTTAAACTGGCCCCTAAACCGCCCTCATAAATTATCTCATGAAATGACACTTAATATTTTTATAACAGCTCTGCATAAAACATTTAACAACTTTATCCGTGTCCGCCAATGCAGCCTGTGCCCGCCAATGCAGCCTGTGCCAGCCAATGCAGCCTGTGCCAGCCAATGCAGCCTGTGTCCAATGCATCCTGTGCCCACCATGCAGCCTGTGTCCAATGCAGCCTGTGCCCACCATGTAGCCTGTGTGCAATGCAGCCTGTGCCCATCATGCAGCCTGTGCCCCATGCAGTTTGTGCCCACCATGCAGTCTGTGCCCCATGCACTTTGTGCCCACCATGCAGTCTGTGCCCCATGCAATTTGTACCCACCATGCAGCCTGTGTCCCATGCAATTTGTACCCACCATGCAGCCTGTGTCCCATGCAATTTTTACCCACCATGCAGCCTATGTCCCATGCAGCCGGTGTGCAATGCAGCCTGTGCCCACCATGCAGCCTGTGTCCCATAAAGTTTGTGCCCACCATGCAGCCTACCTGTGGAGGGGACGAGGGGAGCTGCCGGCTTGATAATCAGAGCAGGGAACATCACAGCTTTCATTTCAATAGTGTTTTTTTTTTTTTCCCGCCGTGCGCCGTCACATAAGCCCTTCCCCTTGTCCGGGGGAACTTTGATACATGTCACCCGTCCTAGGATTGGACAGGTAATCTGTCTATCATAGTCCCGGAAAAAGAGGAGGCCCTTCTTGCCAGCCCTAAAAATCCACTCGCTCCTCTGTTAAAAAAAAAAAAAAAATCCACTCGCAAAATGCGAGCGGGCGAGTGGATTTTTTGAGGGCTGCTCTAGGCTATATGTATACGGGCATAGACTGGGGGTACGCCTGGTCTGAGTAACTTCCAATACAAAGTGATGCTGAATTATCGCTTATATAAACACATATAGCTTTCCACTGGAAAGCTATATGTGTTATATAAGAGATAATTCAGCGTCACTTTGTATTGGAAATTACTCAGGCCAGGCGTACCATGCTCATATAAATATAGCCTGGGGAATGTACATCTTTTTATATTGCATGGGTGACCTTAAAATTATGCCCCCCCTGAAAAAAGTTCTGCGGACGCCCACGTACATAGACTATATTATAAGCCCTGATCGGTCACCCTCACACACATAGAACACATGGATGGCACACTCACCCCACAATCCCATTCTCTGTCAGTGCACTATGCTGGCTCAGCAGACATCAATGACAGCTGCCATGGCAACAACCCAAGCTGTCATCCAGCCCGCCCCCTGATGGTGCTCTTACCTCGCAGCCGCTGGTATGTATGCACGGTCTGGGCTCCGGGGTCTGACCCCCCCGCATACAACCTCCTGCCACCGAGAACAGCCGCCGTTCTCCTTCTACCTAAGCCTACAACAGCCTCCGCAAAGCTGTTTCGTCGCCATGGAGACCGAGATGGGTGACGTCACCTCGGATCTCGCGAGAAGCAGGGAAAAGAGAAGCGTTGGTGTTGTGTGCAGCTGTCTATAGAAAATGGAGCGATTGATTGGAGTGCAGGAAGAGGAGGGGGCGGGGTGCCTATTAGATGGGTACTGCATGTTCTGATGACTGGATAACAAGCTATGGCTTAGGAAAACGCTGTGATAATGGGGCTGACTTTTCTATAGGAGAGGGAGAGGCTGGAAGCTTTTGACCTGGGGCTGAAAAAACAATCATTAGAAGAAGGCTATCAGGGCCATTCATAATGGGTGCAGTAGACGCCCTTTAGGTAACATTCACACCGGAGTGTTTCGTAAACAAAAGTGTGCATTTTTTTACTGCGTTTATGATAAATGTGTGTCGTGTTTACAGTGCCGTTTATTTTTAACCAATTCAATACCGGGCGCTTTCACCCCCCTTCCTGCCCTGGCCAGTTATCAGTAGGGATGAGCTCAGGCGTGTTCGCATGGTCCACGTGCAGAGCCCGCCAGGAAGTCGGCGCAGCGCTGCGCTAATCACAGGCAGTGAGACATTGCCCGATCTCTTCAGCCGCGCATCGGGACAATGTCTCAGTGCCTGTGATTAGCGCTGCGCCGACTTCCTGGCGGGCTCTGCACGTGGACCATGCGAACACGCCTGAGCTCATCCTTAGTTATCAGCTTTCACTCTCACACTTTGAATGACAAGTACTCATTGATACAACACTGTACCTTTATGAAAGTTTTATTTTTTTGAGACACATAGATCTTTCTTTTGGTGGTATTTAATCACCACTGGATGTTTTATTTTTTGCTAAACAAACAAAAAAATAACTAAAAATCATATTTTCTGTTAAAATTTTTGCAAATAAGTAATTTTTCTTCTTCGCTGATAAGGAGGCACTGATGAGGCTGCACTGATGCGGAGGCAATGATGAAATGGCACTGATGAGGCTGCACTGATAAAACAATGATGAAGCGGCACTGATGAAGAGGCAATGATGAAGCGGCACTGATGAGACAATGATGAAGCGGCACTGGGGAGGCACTGATGAGAAGGCACTGATGAGGCTGCACTGATGAGACAATGATGAAGCGGCCCTGATGAGGCTGCACTGATGAGTACACATAAACTGCACTGATGGGGTTACACTGATGATTAGTGCCCTGATTATCAGTGCAAACAATGAAATTACTGTGCCCTGTCAGACTTACCGGTTATTGGCTCTCCTTTCCTCACACAGAGACAGCGTGTGAGGAAAGGAATGTCGATAACCAGCAAGTCTGTTACATGTAATCGGCTGTGATTGGACATAACAGATCACATGGTAAAGAGCTGCTGTGTTTGGCCCTTTACCTTGAAGCTTTCTAAAGGACAGAGCTGTCAGTGAGCATGCTCAACGCTCCACAACTAGTGAGCTGCACTGTAGCCATCTTAGGCTATAGTGCTTTACTTTTGTGGGCAGGAACAGGTTATTGGCACCCCAAATGTAGCAAGCAGATGTATGATTTTCCGAACTGAAAAACGCACCAAACAGCTGCATGAGCTACTCTGCCGTGTATAGGGCAGCCCACTAAAATGAATAGGTTTTCCAAATCCTATACCTGTCCACACTGGACTTTCCTTCCTCAAGTCACTCACTCCAGCCCGACTACTGTACTCGTCACACTGACAGGCCCATGGCTGAGGACATTTGTACTGGGATAGGGGGGTGCCTGATGGACACAGAGTCTAGTTCCCCTATTAGCTCTGCTTTACTTTTGATTGACTGCACAGGACAGTGGGTGGATCCATAGCTGCTATACAAGCAGAACTCCGGACAAATTTTTTTTCCATGTCCTTCTTGCTGATCTCCTACCTTCACCAAGTTTGCCATCCATGTTCTTCTGAGCTCTGTAGTTCCTCTGTAATAGGCTGCTGAACTTGCTGAAAAAACATTATTGCCTGGTGACCTCTTGTTTGTAAGACCGCTGTCTTCTATCCCTCTCCTAAGCTCAGCCAGCAGTCTGACACGCCCCCTTGTAGACCTCACCGGTCTGTGCCGCCCATGGAGGAGGTGTCCTCCTCTCTCCTCCTCCTCTGCTCCTGCCAGTCACGGCCCCTACACCCCGCGCCGCCGTCCGCCTGCTGTCAACGTGCAGAGCAGGGATTATCATCAGTAATTACTTCTATGACACACCCAGGATCTCCCACTGTGTCAGGTATTGTATATGAGAATGCCAATGTCCATCTCCCGCCTGTATAAGAACAGTGCGCTGTCAATCATAATAACTGTGGGGTCGGGGCATCAGCGATCAGTGTTCTCACATACAATACCTGACATGGTGGGATGCCGGTGCCGCAAGAGGAGCAGGGAACGAGGGGGGAGCTTCGTTCCCCCGCATCGCTGGAACCTGGGACAGGTAAGTGTCCAATTATTAACCACTTGCTTACCAGGCACTTAAACCCCCCTCCCATCCAGACCAATTTTCAGCTTTCGGTGCTCTCACGCTTTGACTGACAATTACTCAGTCATGCAACACTGTACCCAAATTAATTTTTTGTCCTTTTTTTCCCACAAATAGAGCTTTCTTTTGGTGGTATTTGATCACCTCTGGGTTTTTTATTTTTTGCGCTATAAATGAAAAAAGACCGAAAATTTTGAAAAAAAACAAATTTTTCTTTGTTTCTGTGATACAATTTAGGAAATTATAAATTTTTCTTCATAAATTTTGCCCACAATTTATACTGCCACATATCTTTGGTAAAAATAACCCAAATTAGTGGAAATTATTTGGTCTTTGTGAAAGTTACAGACTCTACAAACTGTGGTGCGAATTATACAAAATTGATCACACCTGATGTACAAGCCAGGAAAGTGCAAATACCCCCCAAATGACCCCTTTTTTGAAAGTAGACATTCCAAGGTATTTAGTAAGAGGCATGGTGAGCTTTTTGATGTTGTCATTTTTTCCCACAATTCTTTGCAAAATGAATTTTTTTTTTATTTATTTTTTTTTTCTACAAAATTTTCATTGTAATAGGTTATTTCTCTCACATGGCATGTGTATGCCACAAATGACACCCCAAAATAAATTCTGCTACTCCTCCTGAGTATTACGATACCACATGTGTGGGACTTTTACACTGCCTAGCCACTTGGAGAGGCCCAACATGCAGGGAGCACCATCACGTGTTCTAGGAGCATAAATTACACATCTAACTTGTTGACTACCTATTACACTTTTGAAGGCCCTGGAGCACCAGGACAATGACACGTGACACTGACGTGGCACTGATGACACGTGACACTGACGTGGCACTGATGACACGTGACACTGACGTGGCACTGATGACAGATGGTACTAATACGGGGCACTGATGACACGTGACACTGATGACAGATGGCACTAATATGTGGCACTGATGAGAGATGGCACTTATACATGGCACTGATATCACGTGGCACTAATATGTGGCACCGATGAGAGATGGCACTAATACGTGGCACTGATGACAGATGGCACTAATACGTGGCACTGATGACACATGACACTGATGACAGATGGCACTGATACGTGGCATTGATGACAGGTGACACTGATAACAGATGGCACGTGACACTGACAGGTGGCACTGATGACAGATGGCACTAATATGTGACACTGATGACAGATGGCACTAATATGTGGCACTGATGACAGATGGCACTATGTGGCACTGATGACATGTGGCACTATGTGGCACTGATGACAGGTGGCACTGATGACAGGTGGCACTGACTACATATGGCACTGACTACAGATGGCACTGGCAGATGGCACTGACTACAGATGGCACTGGCAGATGGCACTGGGGGTGGCACTGGGCACAGATGGCACTGGCAGATGGCATTGGGGACAGATGGCATTGGGGACATATGGCACTTGCAGATGGCATTGGGGGCAGATGGCATTGGGGACATATGGTTCTGGCAATTGGCATTGGGGACAGATTGCAGTTATGGCAGTGGGCACAGATGGCATTTCGTTTATTTTTATTTTTTTAAACTTACGGCGCTGCAGCCGTTCATCTCCCCCTCCTCACGCGCTGTCTCTGTGTGAGGAGGGGGAGCGGCGCTGAGAGATGACCTCATATGTTTACATATGAGATCATCTCTCATTGGACACGCCGATCGCGCTGTAAACGGCCGCTGTGATTGGCCGTTTACAGCGATCTGTGATTGGCCGTGTCCGAGGGACACGGCCAACACAGAATTTCCCTGCTGCGCGCTCGTGAGCGCGCACAGGGAAAGAGGAAAGGGGAGGCCGTCATATGACGTCCTCCCGGGATTTCACATCCGCGCCGAGGCCGTCATTCGGCTACGGCCGGATGTGAAGTAGTTAAAAGTCAGCAGCTGCAGTATTTGTAGCTGCTGACTTTTAAAAAAAAATTTTTTAGGGGGCACCCCACTTTAAAGTCATTCCACAGATTTTCAAAGGGGTTTAAGTCTGGGCTCTGACTAAGCCATGCAAGGACATTCACCTTTTTCTCCTTCAGCCACTGTGTGGTCATTTTTGCTGTGTGCTTTGGGTCATTGTCATGTTGGAAGGTAAACCTTCTTCCCATTGACAACTTTCTGGAAGAGGGCAGCAGATTTTCTTCTAGAATTTGATAGTATTTTGCCCCATCCATTTTTCTTCTATCCTGACAAGTGCTCCAGTCCCTGCTGCAGAGAAACACCCCAATAACAGAATATTACGCACCTTGAAGATTCTGAGACCACATTGAAAAGGTGTTATGGTCAGATGAAACTAAAATTTAATTATTTGGCCAATCCAATACAGCTCACTATCCAAAAAACACCATAAATTCCAGCACAACAGACACAAAGTATATTAATATATTGGTGTAAATATACAGTACGGTAGATTAACACTACTGTTTAATGGGTTTTAATTAGGGCTGTGGAAATTAAAGATTAATTCCTCAATTAATCGATGAATTTTTTTTGATCGATCAAAATTCTTTTGACCGGTACTCACCTCTCTGCCGGCTTCCGGGTCTTCAGGGAGTTCCGTCGATGACCGTGTTGTCACTGGACTCCTCCCCCCCTCCCCAAGTGCCTCCGTCTGCTAACAAAGGGAAGGGGGGAGGAGTCCGGAGACGTTGAAGTTCTGATTAAACGTAACGCGTACGGGGGGAGGAGCTACGCATGACATCACCTGCTGCTGCCCTACGGAACTAACATGATTGTCGGCTTTACATGCTGTGTTTTTATCATCTTTATGTGGATAGTTTGTGTTTGAACACAAAAATTAAATCTTATACTTAAGCGGTGAGCAGGGGCGGACTGACAGCTCATGGGGCCCCCGGGCAAAAGGAGATCATGGGGCCCCCTGTGACTCCGCCCATGTGTCCCCGCCCATGTAATGAACATTCTTCTCACTGACCACCAATGTAAGGAACATTCTTCTCACTGACCACCAATGTAAGGAACATTCTTCCCACTGACCACCAATGTAAGGGACATTTTTCTCACTGACCACATATATATATATATATATATATATATATATATATATATATATATAGTGAATAAACTCACTTAGCCCAGGTTCACACTGACAGAGGAAATTAAATTGTGCAAGTTCAGCTAATCTCGCACGATTTCATACCAGCATGTCAGTGTGAGTTTGGCAGCAATTTCAGAGGGCACAGTGGCTGCGTTTGATGGCACAGTGGCAGCGTTTGATGGGCACAGTGGTGGCAATTTATGGGCACCGTGGCTGTGTTTGATGGCACAGTGGCTGCATTTAATGGGCACAGTGGTGGCAATTTATGGGCACAGTGGCTGCGTTTGATGGGCACAGTGGCTGCGTTTGATGGGCACAGTGACTGCGTTTGATGGGCACAGTGGCTGCATTTGATGGCACAGTGGCTGCTTTTGATGGGCACAGTGGTGGCAATTTATGGGCACCGTGGCTGCGTTTGGCACAGTGGCTGCATTTAATGGGCACAGTGGTGGCAATTTATGGGCACAGTGGCTGCGTTTGATGGGCACATTGGTGGCAATTTATGGGCACCGTGGCTGCGTTTGATGGCACAGTGGCTGCATTTAATGGGCACAGTGGTGGCAATTTATGGGCACAGTGGCTGCGTTTGATGGGCACAGTGGCTGCGTTTGATGGCACAGTGGTGGCAATTTATGGGCACAGTGGCTGCGTTTGATGGGCACATTGGTGGCAATTTATGGGCACCGTGGTTGCGTTTGATGGCACAGTGGCTGCATTTAATAGGCACAGTGGTGCCAATTTATGTGCACAGTGGCTGCGTTTGATGGGCACAGTGGCTGCGTTTGATGGGCACAGTGGCTGCGTTTGAGGGCACAGTGGCTGCGTTTGAGGGCACAGTGGCTGCGTTTGAGGGGCACAGTGGCTGCGTTTGAGGGGCACAGTGGCTGCGTTTGAGGGCACAGTGGCTGCGTTTGAGGGGCACAGTGGCTGCGTTTGAGGGGCACAGTGGCTGCATTTGATTTTTTTCAGTTATCGCCCCCCAAAAACTGCAACGCTCTGCAGGCAAAAACTAATTTAAAAAATGCACGAGAGAGAGAGTTAGAGACAGACAGAGAGAGAGACAGACAGAGACAGACAGAGAGAGAGACAGACAGAGAGAGACAGAGACAGACAGACAGAGAGAGAGACAGACAGACAGACGGAGAGAGAGACAGAGACAGACAGAGAGAGAGACAGAGAGAGACAGAGAGAGAGACAGAGAGAGACAGAGAGACAGACAGAGAGAGACAGACAGAGAGAGAGACAGAGAGAGAGAGAGAGAGAGACAGAGAGACAGAGAGACAGACAGAGAGAGAGACAGAGAGAGAGAGAGAGAGAGAGAAAACCTTAATTCTTCAGATCCATGGGCGGCCGTCCACTTCTCCTATTCTCTTCGTGCAGTGGGCGGGCCGAATAGAAGGCAGGAGAAATCAGCGCCTCCCGCACGGGCCGAATGCAACTAGACTCAGGCAGACAGGCATATCAGTGGGCGGCGCCGCCAGAAGAGGAGGCACACACACACATTGCAAAGTGCGGCGGCCGCTGCTGTGTTTGCTGACGTTGCCAGGACTGGCACCAGGACTGGCACCTCCAGGGGCGGACTGAGCCGGCCCGGGCCCCCCCTGCACGGGGCCCTCGGGAGGCCACCGAATCACCGAATGGTCAGTCCGTCCCTGGCGGTGAGCACTTAGATCTTTTCTTTCTACCCATGACCTGGCGTCCTTGCTGAGATCTAAGGAGACGTGAGAGAAGTTTATGGTCCGTGTTAACCCTTTTGATACCCGCTTGCATGACCACTTGTTTGCACAGGGGTCCATGCCATAAGGTGAGAGTGATTAGTTAGACCGGAGGTGGAGGGATTGTCCCGCTACTGTGGGAAAAAAAAAATACTTATGTCAGTGCTACAGTTTGAATTTAAAACGTATTTGTGTGAACTGTGAAGTAAAGTCATGGATTGTGGAAACTAACTAGTGTCGGGTGATTGTATATAGTGCATACCACATTTACCACTGACTAATGCAGAGTTGCAATGCAAGGAGATCAGCTAAAAGTAGTTAAGTAGTTGGATCTGTATGTGCGTTATAATTAATCAAAATGAGTCGATTAATCGATTAAAAAAAAAATCAATTAATCGAACACTAAAATTTTAGCCAGTAACAGCCCTACTTTTAATCATTTTTGTATGAATTGTTTTTTAATAAACTTCTGCTCCTTGTCTGGCATGTACAGTCGGAATTTCTTTTTCTTTTGTTTTTGTAAAGGTTATTGTATTATGAAGATCACTTGTGTTGTGAAGGTTATTTTACATACCCTGTCCTTCATAAAAAAAAAAAAGCAAAAATAAAGGATCAACAAAAGCCAGATGTTTGTATTATAAAAGATAACTAGGAATGCATGTATGAAAGATGTTCCATACTGTTAATTCCAACTCTATTGTTTTGCATATAAAATAATCAATTTTCTACCTATTATTACTGCAAGAACTGTTTGATCTCATGAGCTTTAACATTCAACAAAAAAAGTGTCTTTCTATTGGAGTTTGTATTTGTGTTACTGGGCAACTAGTTGTTCCCAGCAGAGATACAAAAGCAAAGATTATCATCAGGGACAGAAATTGTAAACATTACCTTGTATACAAATGGTGAAGATTATTTTGTTGCCAAGCATAGTTACAATGTATTAAAATGAATTAAGGCTGGGTTCACACCATTGCAAATTGGATGTGGGTTTTCTGCATCCAATTTGCATGACAGGAGATTGTGACCGAGTCTCTATGGAGCCGGTTCACATATCTCTGGAGCGGCTTGCATAGGAGTCCTGTACGTCTTTGGCTCCATTTCAGGGCTGAATTCAGGCAAAAATTTGTCCCTGAAACGGAGAACAGGAACGCACCAGACCCCTGCTGCGATCCACGGCCATCTGCAGTGTAATCCCAGCTTAAGCCTATTTTTACCTTGTTTTTACTGAGGGACACATCAAGGGAATTCATATACATTTGGGTTTCACTGCCTCCTTTAGGAGGTTTGCTAACTGGTAAACACAAATATTGTAAGCCAACCCCCCCTTAAAGGCAGAAGGTTTTTTTATCTTAATGCATTAATTACCTACCTGAGCCCCATCTCTCTTCAGCGATGTCCACTATCCCCTCAGCCATCCAGGACACGCCTCCTGAATGGCTGTGACAGAGCAGAGGTGCCATTGGCTCCCGCGGCTGTCAATCAAAGTCAGTCAGCCAATCGGGGAGAGAGGGGCGGGGCCAGGTCGGGCCTCTGTGTCTGAATGGATACACAGAGCTCTGATTCGGCTTGGGTGGCCCCTGTAGCAAGCTGCTGGCTGAGGGGCACTCAAAGGAGGGAGGGGCCAGGAGCAGCGAAGAGGGGCCTGAGAAGAGGAGGACCCAGGCTGCTCTGTGCAAAACCAACTGCACAGAGGAGGTAAGTATAACATGTTTGTTATTTTTTTTTTTAAAACAAGCCTTTACAATCACGTTAAACTTCTCCTCTACTCAGCATTTGCTAGTGTCCTAGAAGACTGGATTTCTCCAGCTCTGCTGAGAAAAGTCTATTTTTAGCTTGCCTTCTTCACTGTGTGGATGTTTTCCTAAGTGATTTTATTAAAGATTCTTCGATATACTGCTGTTTTAGCTGGTCCACGCTGTTGGGGTTGGTGACTTCTCAGCCTAATGCCGCGTAGACACGATCTGACTTTTAAGCGAACGGACTTGGCCAACTCCAAAAGTCCGGTGGTTTTGAACGTGGTGACGTAGAATAAGGAAGTTCATAGCCAGTAGCCAATAGCTGCCCTAGCATCGGTTTTAGTCCGTCGGACTAGTACACAGACGACTCGAGTCCGGCAGATAAATTTGAAGCCAGTCCTATTTCTAGGTCCGCCGGAAAATCCGATCGTGTGTACGCGGCATAACTGTGGAATTTGTACCTGGACCCTGCTGGACTAGACATGTGACACTAGCTTGGAATGTGAACTTCGGACACTGGGCTCTGCATTGTGGGGCTTTCCAGACCTAAATATACTATTTTAGTTAGTTGAGGAAAGCTTTCTAGGTCCAAAGTTATGGCACAGCCTGTCTCTGAGATGCATTGTTTCTGAAGAATCCTTCTAAATAAGGTAGTTAAAATTAAAGTGATTGTAAAGGCCCCAGAACTCCTCTTCTGGGGGGTCCCCTGTTGGCTCTCTCTCCTCTTCGTTGTGTGTTCCCATGGCAAGCTGTTTGCTATGGGGGTACACCAACATGCTCACTCCCAAGCTGTGCTGCCTGTGTCCACTGACACAGACAATGCAGCTTGGCTCTGCCCCTAATCCCTCTTCACACCATTTGGTTGACAGCAGCAGGAGCCAATGTGTCGGGACCCAGGTCTAAACCTGCGACCTCTGCATGTGTCTGGCAATGTCTCTTCTTGCTAAGTCACCTGAGCTGCTGTACAGTACCCTGTCTGTCCCAATGGACAATCCTGCCTTACGCCTTGTTTCTGCTGAACCTTGAACCCTTTACTCCTCCCAAGAACTTCCTATTTAAGCCATACCTTTTGTACTTCTTGTTTGCCATATTATTGTGCCCTCTCCAGCCAATATCTCGCTCTAGTCACTCTTTCTGCTGTCTGTATCTCCTTTACAAACTTTTGGCTTGTTCCTCGACTACAATTCTGCTTGATCCCAACCTGTGAACATGTATTACTGACCTTTGGCTTGTTTACTAACTACCCCTCTGCTTGATCCCTACCTGCTATATCTGCTACTGGACCCTGACTTGCTCACCTCTTGATGGGGCGATCCTGATGACTACAACCTGGTACTAACAAGCAGCTAAACCCATCGTCACCATCAGGAGCTCTGGTGAATAATTGGTAATTAGTAATTAGTACTTAGACCCCTCACCACGTGAGCCAGAGTCATCCACCAGGGTCACCTGTTTGTATACCTATCCTGCTGGTTTGGCAGTGTTAATACGTCAAATTTCAATTTCGTTTTAGTCATAGTCTTTTGACTAAAATTACATTTTAGTTTTAGTTGTAATATAGTCATTTGAATTGTTTTAGTCATATTTTAGTCGACTAAAATCTCTGTAACATTATAGTTGACTAAAATCTCCGATACATTTTAGTCTACTAAAATCTATTATCTATAATTGATTTAATTAAATTTGGATGCATTATTTAAAAAGGAAGTAAACCCTGATGGGTTTTACTTCCTCTTTGTTCCCTGCAAAAGTAAAAGCATAATGGGCTAGTATGCATCGCATACTAGCCCATTATGTGCCACTTACCTGCAGAGGAAGCCCGCAATGTCACAGCTGCGTAATTGTGTCCATCTTCAACTCCTTTTCCTCCCGGTGCGGTCACTCCGCATGACGGAGCCGACGGTCATGGCACAGGCACTATAGAAATGTCACGATCGTGCCCTTTCTTCAGTGTGCATGCGCCGATGACGTCGACGCAGGTGTATGTGGTGAATATCTCCTAAACCGTACAGGTTTAGGAGATATTTCCAGTACCTACAGGTAAGCCTTATTATAGGCTTACCTGTAGGGAAAAGTGGTTGTACAGGGTTTGCAACCAGTTTAAGCATTTTTCTAGAACTGACAAACTCATTATATACTCCTGGAGTAAAAATCTAATAACATGTTATTATATATTGGTATTAGGTTTTGAACATGCACTACAGACACAGATTTAGCTGTTAGCTGAAGTTTTATAAAAATGTACAAAAATTGCTTTTTGACAAACAGAAGTGCAATTTTAAAATAAAAAATAAAAATAAAAAAAACTGTAAGCTCTATTGGCTGTAATGTCATTGCACATATTATCTGAATATATTACCAATAGGGATGGGCCCGGTGCTCGATGCGAACCCACGTTCGCATCGAGCACCGGGCGTTCGCTCGCTCGGCGAGCCCAGAACTATTTTGGCCGCTCGCATCACGTTCGTGTGATGCGAGCGGCCCCGCAATGCATTGCGGCCGGCGCGGCCGGCGCAGTGCATTGCTGGCTGATGATTGGCCAAGCATGCACTGTGACCCCGCATGCTTGGCCAATCACAGCCCCGGAAACTCGAAGAGCCATAATTGGCTACAGGCAGGACGCCTGTAGCCAATTACAGCTCAGGGGCTGTAGTACACGCCCCCCCCTATAAAAGGCCGCCACGCCGTCTGCGCCGGTCACATGCTGTTCCGGCGCAGATTGAGCAGGCTGATTCTGTGACACTCTGCTCGATTTAGTTAGGTAGAGAGATTCACTTACAGAAATTGAGTTAGATAGATTCAGTTACAAAGATTGATTGAGAAAGAGGGGCTTGTAGTGTGTTCGTGGCAGGCAGGCAGAGCTCCTATATTTTGTTACCAGAAGCACCTATAGGACTTGTAGTGTGTTCGTGGCAGGCAGGCAGAGCTCCTATATTTTGTTACCAGAAGCACCTATAGGACTTGTAGTGTGTTCGTGGCAGGCAGGCAGAGCTCCTATATTTTGTTACCAGAAGCACCTATAGGACTTGTAGTGTGTTCGTGGCAGGCAGGCAGAGCTCCTATATTTTGTTACCAGAAGCACCTATAGGACTTGTAGTGTGTTCGTGGCAGGCAGGCAGAGCTCCTATATTTTGTTACCAGAAGCACCTATAGGACTTGTAGTGTGTTCGTGGCAGGCAGGCAGAGCTCCTATATTTTGTTCCCAGAAGCACCTATAGGACTTGTAGTGTGTTCGTGGCAGGCAGGCAGAGCTCCTATATTTTGTTCCCAGAAGCACCTATAGGACTTGTAGTGTGTTAGTCCCATCACACACACAGAGCTATATTTTGTTCCCAGAAGCACCTATAGGACTTGAAGTGTGTTAGTCCCATCACACACACAGAGCTATATTTTGTTCCCAGAGGCACCTATAGGACTTGAAGTGTGTTAGTCCCATTACACACACAGAGCTATATTTTTTTCCCAGAAGCACCTATAGGACTTGAAGTGTGTTAGTCCCATCACACACACAGAGCTATATTTTGTTCCCAGAAGAACCTATAGGACTTGAAGTGTGTTAGTCCCATCACACACACAGAGCTATATTTTCTTCCCAGAAGCACCTATAGGACTTGAAGTGTGTTAGTCCCATCACACACACAGAGCTATATTTTGTTCCCAGAGGCACCTATAGGACTTGAAGTGTGTTAGTCCCATTACACACACAGAGCTATATTTTCTTCCCAGAAGCACCTATAGGACTTGAAGTGTGTTAGTCCCATCACACACACAGAGCTATATTTTGTTCCCAGAAGCACCTATAGGACTTGAAGTGTGTTAGTCCCATCACACACACAGAGCTATATTTTCTTCCCAGAAGCACCTATAGGACTTGAAGTGTGTTAGTCCCATCACACACACAGAGCTATATTTTGTTCCCAGAGGCACCTATAGGACTTGAAGTGTGTTAGTCCCATTACACACACAGAGCTATATTTTCTTCCCAGAAGCACCTATAGGACTTGAAGTGTGTTAGTCCCATCACACACACAGAGCTATATTTTGTTCCCAGAAGCACCTATAGGACTTGAAGTGTGTTAGTCCCATCACACACACAGAGCTATATTTTGTTCCCAGAAGCACCTATAGGACTTGAAGTGTGTTAGTCCCATCACACACACAGAGCTATATTTTGTTCCCAGAGGCACCTATAGGACTTGAAGTGTGTTAGTCCCATTACACACACAGAGCTATATTTTCTTCCCAGAAGCACCTATAGGACTTGAAGTGTGTTAGTCCCATCACACACACAGAGCTATATTTTGTTCCCAGAAGCACCTATAGGACTTGAAGTGTGTTAGTCCCATCACACACACAGAGCTATATTTTGTTCCCAGAAGAACCTATAGGACTTGAAGTGTGTTAGTCCCATCACACACACAGAGCTATATTTTGTTCCCAGAAGCACCTATAGGACTTGAAGTGTGTTAGTCCCATCACACACACAGAGCTATATTTTGTTCCCAGAAGCACCTATAGGACTTGAAGTGTGTTAGTCCCATCACACACACAGAGCTATATTTTGTTCCCAGAAGCACCTATAGGACTTGAAGTGTGTTAGTCCCATTACACACACAGAGCTATATTTTCTTCCCAGAAGCACCTATAGGACTTGAAGTGTGTTAGTCCCATCACACACACAGAGAGCTATATTTTGTTCCCAGGAGCACCTATAGGACTTGAAGTGTGTTAGTCCCATCACACACACAGAGCTATATTTTCTTCCCAGAAGCACCTATAGGACTTGAAGTGTGTTAGTCCCATCACACACACAGAGCTATATTTTGTTCCCAGAGGCACCTATAGGACTTGAAGTGTGTTAGTCCCATTACACACACAGAGCTATATTTTCTTCCCAGAAGCACCTATAGGACTTGAAGTGTGTTAGTCCCATCACACACACAGAGCTATATTTTGTTCCCAGAAGCACCTATAGGACTTGAAGTGTGTTAGTCCCATCACACACACAGAGCTATATTTTGTTCCCAGAAGCACCTATAGGACTTGAAGTGTGTTAGTCCCATCACACACACAGAGCTATATTTTGTTCCCAGAGGCACCTATAGGACTTGAAGTGTGTTAGTCCCATTACACACACAGAGCTATATTTTCTTCCCAGAAGCACCTATAGGACTTGAAGTGTGTTAGTCCCATCACACACACAGAGCTATATTTTGTTCCCAGAAGCACCTATAGGACTTGAAGTGTGTTAGTCCCATCACACACACAGAGCTATATTTTGTTCCCAGAAGAACCTATAGGACTTGAAGTGTGTTAGTCCCATCACACACACAGAGCTATATTTTGTTCCCAGAAGCACCTATAGGACTTGAAGTGTGTTAGTCCCATCACACACACAGAGCTATATTTTGTTCCCAGAAGCACCTATAGGACTTGAAGTGTGTTAGTCCCATCACACACACAGAGCTATATTTTGTTCCCAGAAGCACCTATAGGACTTGAAGTGTGTTAGTCCCATTACACACACAGAGCTATATTTTCTTCCCAGAAGCACCTATAGGACTTGAAGTGTGTTAGTCCCATCACACACACAGAGCTATATTTTGTTCCCAGAAGCACCTATAGGACTTGAAGTGTGTTAGTCCCATCACACACACAGAGCTATATTTTCTTCCCAGAAGCACCTATAGGACTTGAAGTGTGTTAGTCCCATCACACACACAGAGCTATATTTTGTTCCCAGAAGCAACTATAGGACTTGAAGTGTGTTAGTCCCATCACACAGACCTTTTTTTTCTTCCCAGAAGCACCTATAGGACTTGAAGTGTGTTAGTCCCATCACACAGAGCTCCTCTATTTTCTTTGCAGAAGCACCCATAGGACTTCTAGTGTGTTAGTGGCATCACACAGAGCTCCTATATATTCTTCTCAGCAGCACCCACAGGACTTCTAGTGTGTTAGTGGCATCACACAGAGCTCCTCTATTTTCTTTGCAGAAGCACCCACAGGACTTCTAGTGTGTTAGTGGCATCACACAGAGCTCCTCTATTTTCTTTGCAGAAGCACCCACAGGACTTCTAGTGTGTTAGTGGCATCACACAGAGCTCCTCTATTTTCTTTGCAGAAGCACCCACAGGACTTCTAGTGTGTTAGTGGCATCACACAGAGCTCCTCTATTTTCTTTGCATAAGCACCCACAGGACTTCTAGTGTGTTAGTGGCATCACACAGAGCTCCTCTATTTTCTTTGCAGAAGCACCCATAGGACTTCTAGTGTGTTAGTGGCATCACACAGAGCTCCTATATATTCTTCTCAGCAGCACCCACAGGACTTCTAGTGTGTTAGTGGCATCACACAGAGCTCCTCTATTTTCTTTGCAGAAGCACCCATAGGACTTCTAGTGTGTTAGTGGCATCACACAGAGCTCCTATATTTTCTTCTCAGCAGCACCCACAGGACTACCGACTACAATGGCTGGAAGACCGCCAAGGGGAGGCAGAGCGTGCAGAGCCAAGAACACAGGGCAGGCAGGCTCTGTTTCTAGTGGACGTGGCCGTGGACGTGGACGTGGTCGTGCATCGTCATCAGCACGTGGCCATGGGACACGCGCGTCTTTGTTTTCGGCAGCTGGACATGTGGAGCCGCATCATGCTGAAGGCTTGGTAGAATGGATGACCAAGGCCTCCTCATCCTCCTCATCCTCTCTCACCCAGGCTCAGGGTACTGACAGAGCATCATCAGCCACCCCTTCCCTAGACCCACCATGTCCTCCTGAGGAGTCCCCCGAACTCTTGAGCACAGTGTTGGGTACATGCTCCAGGAGGATGCCCAACGATTCGAAGGCTCGGATGACGATACCCAGCTTGAGGAATCTGGCAGTACTGTTCCACCAGCTGCAGCTTACTGCCAGGTTTGCTCTAGTGGTGAAGAGGGAGGGGATGATGAGGTCACTGACTCCACGTGGGTGCCTCAAGGGAGAGAGGATGAGGAGGAGGACGAGGAGGAGGAGGATGCGGCGTCACATGTCCAACGAGGCAGGATGCCCCCTGGAGGCCATGTAGAGGCCAGCATAGCAACTGTACAACACCGCAGAGCTCCGCCTGTGCAGGGCGCTGCCTCTGCACGTTATCAGAAAAGTTCTTTGGTGTGGGCCTTTTTTGAGACGAGTGCAGCAGATCGCACCACTGCTATTTGCAATATTTGTCTCAAGCGTATCTCGCGTGGCCAAAACATCAGCCGCTTGGGCACGACAAGCATGACCAGACATATGGCGACCTGCCATGCAGCTCGTTGGCAGGCACACATAAAAGACCCACACCAAAGAACTAAGCGGACCTCTCCTTGCTCCTCCTCAGCTGGGATCTCCATCCCCACTACACCTTCAGTCCTCTCTGAAAGCTGCTCTGAGAGGACTGAAGGTGTAGAATTCGGTGTGTCACAACCAAGTACTTGCAGTACACCGACGTCCGATTGCAGCAGGCAAATTTCCCTGCCCCAGCTGCTGGACCGTAGAAAGAAGTACACTCCCAGCCATCCACATGCCCAGCGGTTGAATGCTAGCCTTGCTAAATTGCTAGCACTTCAACTGCTGCCTTTTCAGTTGGTAGACTTGGCCCCCTTCCGTGAGTTTGTTCAATGTGCGGTTCCTCAGTGGCAGGTTCCCAAACGCCACTTTTTCTCGCGGAAGGCGATTCCGTCTCTCTACCGGCATGTGGAGGGCAATGTCCATGCCTCGCTGGACAGGGCGGTCAGCGGTAAGGTGCATATTACCGCTGACTCATGGTCCAGCAGGCATGGACAGGGACGGTACCTTTCTTTCACGGCCCATTGGGTCACTCTATTGGCAGCTGGGAGGGATGCAGGACAAGGTGCAGTAGTGTTGGAGGTTGTTCCGCCACCACGCCTCCAAAACGCGACTACTGCTACTGGTTGTGACACACCTCTCTCCTCCACCCCCCCTCTTCTTCTTCCTCCAGTGCTCTGTCCTTGGAACCAGCGGTGCTCCGTAGGCGTACAAGGGGCTACGCAAGTACGCAGGCAAAAAGATGCCATGCCGTGCTTGCGCTGGTGTGTTTGGGGGACAGGAGCCACACTGGGCCAGAGGTTCTGGCAGCTCTGCAGGGGCAGGCCGAGAGGTGGTTGACGCCACGTCAGCTTAAGCCAGGAATGGTCGTTTCTGACAATGGCACCAACCTCCTCTCCGCCCTGCGACAGGGGCAGCTCACCCATGTGCCCTGCATGGCTCACGTCCTCAACCTGGTGGTGCAGCGGTTCTTGGGCAGGTTCCCAGGCTTACAGGATGTCCTGAGGCAGGCCAGGAAAGTCTGTGTGCATTTCCGCCGATCTTATAATGCCAGTGCTCGGCTGACTGAGCTGCAAAAGGAGCTGAACCTGCCCAAGAACCGCCTAATATGTGACATGCCCACCAGGTGGAACTCAACGTTGGCCATGCTGCAGCGACTGCACACGCAGCAGAGGGCCATCAATGAGTACCTTTGCGACTACGGCACCAGGACAGGGTCAGGGGAGCTTGGTTTTTTTCCCCACGTCAGTGGAGCATGATCAGGGATGCATGCACTGTCCTCTCACCATTTGAGGAGGCCACGAGGATGGTGAGCAGTGACAGTGCATGCATCAGTGACACTGTCCCTCTTGTCCACCTGTTGGAGCATACGCTGCGTGGGATAATGGACAGGGCACTTGAGGCAGAACAGAGGCAGGAAGAGGAGGACTTCCTTGCCTCTCAAGGCCCCCTTTATCCGGACAGTGTTCCTTCTGTCCCACCCATCACACAGGAAGAGGATGAGGAGGAGGAGGAGGAGGAGGAGGAGGATTGTGTGAGCATGGAGGTGGAGCCTGGCACTCAGCATCAGCAGCAGCAGTCTTTTAGGGATGATGTACAGTCCCAACAAACCAGTGGACTTGTACGTGGCTGGGAGGAGGTGGCTGGCGATCATGTCATCCTCAGTGACCCAGAAGACTCCGGACCGAATGCCTCAGCTAACCTACGCTGCATGGCCTCCCTGATCCTGCAAAGCCTGCGGAAGGATCCTCGTGTTCTTCGGATCAAGGAGAGGGACCATTACTGGCTGGCCACTCTCCTTGATCCGCGGTACAAGGGTAAGGTTGCGGACCTTATCTTGCCGTCGCAGAGGGAGCAGAGGATGAGACATCTCAGGGAGGCCTTGCAGAAAGGTCTGTGCAACGCGTTCCCAGAAACTGGGAGGCTACAAACTCCTGGTCCTGGGCGACGAGTTGCTGAGGCTTCGGTCAGTGGCAGAAGGAGCGGTGGGGAAGGTGGACGTCTGACCGATGCGTTCAGACAATTTTTTAGTCCGCAGCCCCAAGGTATGATCGGTTCCAGCAACCATCGCCAGCGTCTGATATACATGGTGCAGGAATACCTTGGGGCAAGGTCAGACTTGGACACCTTTCCCACCGAAAATCCTCTGGCTTACTGGGTCCTGAGGATGGATCACTGGCCAGAGCTTGCACAGTATGCAATTGAGCTACTGGCCTGTCCTGCCTCCAGCGTTCTTTCCGAACGCACATTCAGTGCTGCTGGAGGATTTGTGACTGATCATAGGGTGCGCCTGTCCACCGCCTCGGTTGATCGACTGACATTCATCAAAATGAATCAGTCTTGGATCACCACCAGCTACCAGGCACCTGAGGCGGATATAACCGAATAATTTTTAATGTCACATCCCTTCAAGACTGCCTATGCTGATGCTGAGTGACTGTCCTCTTATGTTCACTGACTATCCTCTTCCTCCTCCTCAATGATCCATGCCACCACACCAGTGCCTAAGGCACAATTTTTCAGCCCCTGTTTAACAGGGGCGTGTACTTACAATTTTTTTAAAAAATGCTTCGCAACACGTGTGACTGCTGTGCTCCAAGTACAGTCTCTGTGAGGGCCGTGTTGCAGTGTTGTGGCACCAGCACCAGTGCCTAAGGCACAATTTTTCAGCCCCTGTTTAACAGGGGCGTGTACTTACAATTTTTTAAAAAAATGCTTCGCAACACGTGTGACTGCTGTGCTCCAAGTACAGTCTCTGTGAGGGCCGTGTTGCAGTGTTGTGGCACCAGCACCAGTGCCTAAGGCACAATTTTTCAGCCCCTGTTTAACAGGGGCGGGTACTTACAATTTTTAAAAAAAATGCTTCGCAACACGTGTGACTGCTGTGCTCCAAGTACAGTATCTGTGAGGGCCGGGTTGCAGTGTTGTGGCACCAGCACCAGTGCCTAAGGCACAATTTTTCAGCCCCTGTTTAACAGGGGCGGGTACTTACAATTTTTTAAAAAAATGCTTCGCAACACGTGTGACTGCTGTGCTCCAAGTACAGTCTCTGTGAGGGGTTGCAGTGTTGTGGCACCAGCACCAGTGCCTAAGGCACAATTTTTCAGCCCCTGTTTAACAGGGGCGGGTAATTACAAATCTTGATCTAATAGTTTACAGCAGGGCCCATTCCTGCGCCCACCAAGAGTAACTATGAGGGCCTGCAGTCTTGTGGCAACACCGTCCACCACCACCGCCAAAGGCCCAATTTTTCTGCCCTGTTCATCAGGTGCTTGCAATTACAAATCTTGATCTAATAACTCACAACAGGGCCCATTCCTGCGCCCACCAAGAGTAACTGTGAGGGCCTACAGTCTTGTGGCAACACCGTCCACCACCACCGCCAAAGGCCCAATTTTTCTGCCCTGTTCATCAGGTGCTTGCAATTACAAATCTTGATCTAATAACTCACAGCAGGGCCCATTCCTGCGCCCACCAAGAGTAACTATGAGGGCCTACAGTCTTGTGGCAACACCGTCCACCACCACCGCCAAAGGCCCAATTTTTCTGCCCTGTTCATCAGGTGCTTGCAATTACAAATCTTGATCTAATAACTCACAGCAGGGCCCATTCCTGCGCCCACCAAGAGTAACTGTGAGAGCTTACAGTCTTGTGGCAACACCGTCCACCACCACCGCCAAAGGCCCAATTTTTCTGCCCTGTTCATCAGGTGCTTGCAATTACAAATCTTGATCTAATAACTCACAGCAGGGCCCATTCCTGCGCCCACCAAGAGTAACTGTGAGAGCTTACAGTCTTGTGGCAACACCGTCCACCACCACCACCACCCCCAATTTTTCTGCCCTGTTCAACAGGTGCATGCAATTACAAATCTTGATCTATTAACTCATAGCAGGGCCCATTCCTGTGCCCACCAGTCTTGTGGCTACACCAACATCTAATAGGGCAAATTTCTGCAGAGTATATACGCCAGGCCCCTACTTTCAAACATCCAACTTACAAACGACTCCTACTTGCAAATGGAAAGAGAAAACAGGAAGTGAGAGGAAATCTACCCCTAGGAAGGGAAATTCTATCCTGTTAGATTTAATTTGGGAAAAAGGTATCTCCTCTCTACTGATACTTTATCACCAATCCTTGTTTCAATTAAAACCCCACTTTTCCAAAAACATTTGTCATTGGGACGGAAAGTGAGGTGACATGTTCTGAACAGATGTGCAAAGACAGCAAATGTTACAGGGGTGATAACCCCTCCCTATGTTCTCCAAAAAGCTTAAAAATAGATTTTTTTGGGATGGAGCTACACTTCATAATGTACCTGTTCAGATTCTACTTAAGAACAAACCTAAAGCCGCAAGTGGTTTTAAATGGCTTCTTTTTTTCCTTTACAAATGTCATTTTGTGCAAGGACAGTTCTAAACACGGGAAACACATGCCACTTCACAGGCATACTTTAGACACCCCCCAGGTACCATATTTAAAGGAAAATTTCACTTTTTTTTTTTTCACTTTATGCATCATTAAAATGACTGCTCCCGAAAAAACGTTAGTTTTTAAAAGTTCTTTTTGCATTGATATATGTCCCCTGGGGCAGGACCCGGGTCCCCAAACCTGTTTTATGACATTAACATGCATATTGGCCGTTGTAATTAGCACTTTTGATTTCGAACGTTCGCGTCCATTATAACGTATAGGGTTCGAAAATTCGCGCGAACTTTCGGTCCGTTCGAAGGTTCTGGTTCGAACCGAACCCGGGGGTGTTCGGCTCATCCCTAATTACCAACATTAAATATTAAGAAAAAAAAAAAAGAAAAGCTTAGTAGATGCCCCCTACTTATTGTTATGTGGTAGTGCCGTGTTAATTTTGACGTCAAATTTCGATTTAGTTTTAGTCATAGACTTTTGACTAAAATGCCATTTTAGTGTTAGTCTAAGTATCTTAGTCATCTGAATCGTTTTAGTTTTAGTCATATTTTAGTCCAATAAAATAGTGAAAATTTTGTCTAGGAAAATATTTTCCTCGACAAAATGAGCACTGCTGGTTGGTGGGAGTCTCTCTACCACTATAGCTACTGGTCTCTGAGACTGAGCCCTGACCGTGACACAATGACTCCTGTTGCTGCCCAAGTTCCGGTGAGAAGAGGAAGAGAGGGGAGATAAGACTGCAGCCAGGCACAGTGCTGGATCGCTGGCAGGCTCAGGTAAGTGTTTAGAGAAGGAGGGGAGGGAAATAGTTAGTGGAGTGTTTTTTTTACCTTAATGCAGTTTAAAACTGTTTTATTTGCTAGAAAATTACTTAGAACCCCCAAATATTATAATTGTTTTTTTTTTCTAACACCCTACAGAATAAAATGGCGGTCATTGCAATACTTTTTTTCACACCATATTTGTGCAGCGGTCTTACAAGCGCACTTTTTTGGGAAAAAAAAACACTTTTTTGAATAAAAAAATAAGACAACATTAAATTTAGCCCAATTTTTTTTATATTGTGAAAGATAATGTTACGCCAAGAAAATTGATACCCAACATGTCATGCTTCAAAATTGCGCCCGCTCGTGGAATGGCGTCAAACTTTTACCCTCAAAAATCTCCATAAGCAACATTTAAAAAATTCTACAGGTTGCATCTTTTGAGTTATAGAGGAGGTCTATGGCTAGAATTATTGCTCTCGCTCTATCAATCGTGGCGATACCTCACATGTGTGGTTTGACTACCGTTTTCATATGTGGGCGCTACTCACGTATGCGTTCGCTTCTGCGCGCGAGCTCGTCGGGACAGGGTGTTTTAAAAAAAAAATAATGTTTTTTCTTGTTTATTTTACTTGATTGTATTTATTGTTACACTGTTTAAAAAAAAATGGATCACTTTTATTCCTATTACAAGGAATGTAAACATCCCTTGTAATAGAAAGAAGCATGACAGGTCCTCTTAAATATGAGATCTGGGGTCAAAAAGTCCTCAGATCTCATATTTGGACTTAAATGCAATAAAAAAAAAAAAAGGTAATTTGAAAAAATGAAATTAAAAAAAATGTTCCTTTAAGATGTATGGGCGGAAGTGACGTTTTGACGTTGCTTCCGCCCTCCTATAGTATAGAGACGAGTGGGGGCCATCTTAGCCTCACTCGTCTCCATACCCAGCAGTGTGCAGGACCCGATCACCTCCGAGGGGGGGTGGCACCTCTCCCGCTGCCGATAACGGTGATCTCGCGGCGAACCCGCCGCAGAGACCACCATTATCATAAACACGACCGCCTCCTGTAAAGATGGATATCTAGTTTGTGGCAGCAGCTGCTGCCGTTACCGAGATATCCATCTTCAAAGTGCTGACGTATATGTACAGGAGGAGGTCCTTAAGTGGTTAAAGCACCAGGAGCTATCTCTCTTTTTACACCACTGGATGCCTTTCAAAATTCCTGTTACTGTCGGTAAGGGTTAAGACCAAGGGACTGTGTACTAATGCCATCCGCTGGGTGAAACAACGTGTGCACGCCATGCTTTATTTCCCACCATTCACCCTGGAGGAAGCATCATCCCGCTGCTGCTTCTGCTCATGAAGATTCATGTGGATCTTCAGGCTCCAGTTTGCTTCTATTGTCCACCCACAGTGATCTGGCCTGAAACCATCATCAGCACCAGCTTCCCAGGTTTGTAAGTACCTGAGGCCTTGTCTCATGTTTGGACCTAGTTGCATTACTGTTGGCGGAAGCAAAGTTTCTTTGCTAAGATGCAGCATAGACCATCCCATTGCCACAGATGAACTCTGCCCATACTTCCTTAGTTGTTCTGGGAGCATTATCTTCAGGAGTCAGTGACAGTGTTGGTCATCTTACTTTAAAAAAGTAATTCGTTAAGTTACAAATTACTTCTCCCAAAAAGTAATTGCGTTAGTACCTCAGTTACTACATTGGAAAAGTAATTAGTTACGCAGCAAAGTAACTGTGACTTTTTTTATATATATATTTTTTTGTTATATATCGTGTAACCAAGGGGCTGCTCTATTATTACTCTAACCAAGGGGCAGATCTGTTATAGCGTGTAAGCAAGGGGCGGGTCTATTATTATTATATCGTGTAAGGGGCGGATGGCTACAGAAGAGGGCAAATGTTAAATTAATGGGCAGAGCTCGATATATAACAATAATAATAAATGTGCCCCTTGGTTACAGTAATACTAGACCCGCCCCTTAGTTACACGATACAATTACATGTTAACTGCGCCTGCGCTGTGTAGAGTTCACTAAGAGCTGTTTAGGTTCAGCAATTTTCGTTAGCTCCGTAGTCCTTTGTACTGCGCAAGCGATGCGCCTGCGCAGTACAGGGGGGTCCTTATCCGGCGGGGAACTTTTTCGGCAGAACACCGGAATCACACTACTGCCATCTAGTGGCGGTAGATGTAATTGTGTTAACGCCGCCCAAGTAATGGGAACTGCGTTACTCGTTACCCTCTAAAGTAACTGCGCTAAGTAACTCTGTTTATTTTAACTCAGTTACTTACATCACAGGTCAGTGACTGTATAGGGTTGTCATCTTCAGAATCCTTCTTAGCTCTCTCAGCTAATGCGTTCTCCCCTGCATCCACAGAAACCTCCAGGTCCACTGAGGACTTTTTAGTTGTATGTGCTTAGTTATTGGGGCACCCTGCAAAAGCTCCAAGTGTGCTCCATTGCCTTTCCCTGCAGAATTTGTCTCTGACCCTCATGAACCCTTAGTTCAGGCAAGGTCTTTTGTCCCTGTTACCATCTCTGACTCAGATTCAGAGTCCCAGCAGTCTATCTCTAAAGAATGTTTGTTTCTAGACATCACCATCTCCTGCCATAACCTCAAATTTACTGGGGTTGTTTCAACCCTGTTTCAAACCTTTTAGCGTTCTACCCTGCATCTGGCAAATCAGCCTGCTGCCCCAGGGCTCCTAAAGCTCCTAAGACCTTTCAACTACCCCTGCTATTTGAGATTTTCTTCTATGCAGACTGGAAACACCTTGAAGGGTCCCAGCCGAGAGTATATCTACTTGACAAATTCCTAGCGGGCCGCAACTTACTCACATGCCCCATGGATCTCCCGGGATTGCAGGGGACTTTCCGTACTTGCCTCTCCCATGGCCATCCATGTCCTAGCAACCTGGGATGCCTTGAATGGGAAGGGACAACTTGCCCCTTTGATTTCCCCCCTGGCTCCCTTGGGGGACTCCCCCTGGTTCACTCTGGGGGGAACATCCCTCCTTTTTTTAGGGCTTGGTTGGCCGATGGAGAGATGAGATGTGGCAGATTTATCCAGGGTTTATTGCCACTGGCCACATTGAGAATACATAATGGATATTTCCCCATGGATGAATGGCGCTATAGACTGCTCCAACACTTTGTAGCCTACCCCAAGATATCTGTCCCCCTTTGAGCGGCTCTGTTTGTCTACCTCTGCTATTCCACACACTATATCTGTGCTGTATGAGTTACTACAGTCGTTGGAGAGCAGGGGGAAGCCTTATACGTAAGGGAGTGGGATTAGGACCTTCAGCATGTCTTTACTGAAACACAGTTGGACCATCTTTACCGTCTCACGCATACAAGCTCGGTGGACACAAAAATGCAGGAAGATACTAAACCAGTGTTCCCAGAATTCCCTCTAAGCTGGCCAGGATATACCCATCTGTATCCAAAACTTGCTGGAGGGAATATGGCCTCAGGGGCTCATTCCTCCACATTTGTTTGGAGTGCCCTAAGATACAGTCCTTCTGGCTAGATACACGAGCTCAGATTAAGGCCATTCTGACATTGAGATCCCTGATTTCCCATTGGAATCTTTGCTTCACCTCCCTACCATTCCTCTCAGCCACTATCGCAAGTCCGCATTGCCTCACTTACTCAATGCAGCCAGTAGGTTAAATCTGATATATTGAAAGGGTCCACAAATTCCTACATGTGCTGAATGGATTATCTTAGTGAATAATATAATGGCTGCAGAGGAATGGATAGCGAAGTGTAAAGACTGCTATGACAAGTTTTATAGTATTTGGGCCACTTGAATACACTATACTAGTAAAGTCAGAGAGAGAGCTGTGCATGATGTCATAAGCCTAAACTTTTTACCAGACATTAAACAGGAAGTGGGCTGTATAAGGTATTTAATGGCAGAAAAAGAATGTTTTACTATCCAAAGGTAAAACAACAAGGGCAGAAGATTTAATAGATGGAAAGTTGAAAAAATGGCTGAAGGTCCGCTTTCACACTGAGTCATTTTTCAAGCGCTTTGGCGTTAAAAAAAAGAGCCTGAAAAGCTCACGAAAAATGCTTCCCATTAAAATCAATTACGGATTTCACACTGGGGTGGTGTGCTGGCAGTGCGGTGAGAAAAATCCAGCATGCAGCATCTTTGGAGCATGTTTGGAGAGCTAAAAAAAAGCGCCTTAGAAATGCCCTCTTCATTGAAATGAATGGGAAGCACCTGAAAAGCACCCAAAAAGCATCTGAAAATCGCTTCAAAATGTTTTTTGGTGAAGTTTTGGAGACACGTGTCCTTTAAAAAGCACACGAAAATACCTGAAAAGAGCTGCAAAAGCATTTACCTTTTTTTGGGTCAGTTTAGAAGTGCCTCAGTGTGAAAGGAGCCTAATCAACCTTTTAAGCAGGAGACACAATGAAGGGCAGCACATATCTACCAAGCTGACCGTTCAGTGTTAGAAAGTTTCTATGACAAGATGAGGCTTGTTTTACAGAGACAATCACTTCCTGCTAGAAGCTAAGTAAACAATAATATGGTAATTTCTGTTAATATGACTCCTCAGAGCAAACCCTTTTATTGAACTAAACAGTCTTGATTTATAGGACAAGATACAATGCACATGTACCGGGGCTGCTGAGTGTTGTGGTCTGTCTGTCACCCTGCCCAGCCAGGCACACAGTACTCATTCACCCTCAGGTAGAAAACCAGTCCTTGAACTTTGTATATTTATTGAGAGAATTTAACTTGGATGGGGATGAGATATTCATGAGATGCCCAACTGATTGAAAAAAATACATGGGACCAACAATATACACCTCCTCTCTTCTCTCCAGCACAACACTTGCTTGCAGACTTTCTCTCCTTAACATCTCCAGCACATCACTTGCTTGCACTTCCCAGACCAGATAGAACTGATTTGTAGGCCTGACACTGGCTCAGCTAGGCCTAAAGCTAATGCCCTTTGCAGGTAGGGACCTCGGGTCCCTTTGGTGTAGCGAAATATAGGTAGTCCCAGTGCTAGCTGTCCACGTGACTACTGAGCCCAGTATCACATCTTCAGGCCCTGCCAGCCCTCCTGGCTGCAGCTGCCTCTCTCCACACCCATGCCACCACAGTCCACCCCACTGGTTCTGCAGCCATCCCAGACTGCAATCTCCCAGTCCACTCAGGAGTGCCTCCCCAATCCTCCTCTTGGCTGCGACCTGTTGTTCCTCCCTGGAGACTTTACCTGGCAGTGCTCTCTTGCTGTCTTTTCATTGGTCCTGTGCCTCCTGTCCAGGAAACCTGAGTATTTAAGGAGGCCTGCCCCCTGCCAATTCAGATTGGGTATTGGTCAGGGCTCCTTAGAACACTCCAGGCAGCTCCCCCTCTCCTCTTCTCCTTCCTTTCCAAAATATTCTAGAATGTTCAGAAAGAAGTGGGAGGTCTCAGAGATGCTGGTTGTGAGTCACCAGCTCTGCTCTGAGTCACTCCCAACCCAGGTAAAACACAAAATGTACCTACTCTCACAAAAAAAAACTTTCTGTACACGTGTTAGTACCACTAGAGGGTGCTACACTCACCCCCCACCCCCCCACCCTTAATATGCAGCTAGTCTCTTAGCTGGGAAATTTACAAAAATATTCAAGGGCCTCCCGTTAAAAAAAAATACAGTTTTGGAGGGGAATAAGGGAAACAAACTGGGTGTCAGGTCACCTGAGGCCAGGTGACAGATGTAGATCATTGGGGTCAGGAGTGCACCGCTGAGGTAGTGGACCCTACAGCCGACTGCTACAAATTGAGCTCTGGGTGGTTCAGGAAAGCAGGTACACTGGAGCACCAACACGGATCATACTGGGAGACAGAGCATGATATTTCCCAGGGCGAGGATACTAAGCGGGTGTTCACCAGGGCCCCTGATGGTGGAGATAGACGTCGCTGCAGTCTGGCTCCAGGTCGTGGCCCCCAGGGTCCCCCAGCTCACATTCACTGTAGACTACTGGAGGATGACTAGGAAGCAGCAGACCGGGACAAAAAGGATAGTCAGGAGATAAGCCAAAAGGTCAGGGCAACAAGCAGATAAGGATAGTCAAATAACATGCCAAAGGTCGAGATATGAAGCAGACGAGGACAGTCAAGAACAAGCCAAGGTCGGTAACCAGGACCATGCGTAAGATACACAGCAATAAGCACACAGAAGACAAACACACAATATTGATCAGCAAGGCTGGCTTGCAATGCACAGGTTAATATAGTGTTCCTAATGAGAGGCTGGGGTGGAGCCATGCTTGAGGGAAGATTACTTAAGCAGCCAGGTAAGAGGTGGCCAGTCTTTTAAGCTTATCACATGGAGAGGTAAGCAGACAGGAATATTACTGCAGATCCATGACACTGGGACAGGGCTATATACAAATAAATACCAGTACAAAAATAAAGACATTTGTTTGTATTTACACATATTTACATCACAATATTCACATCCTAACTACAGGTTCCTGTAGCTGATAGCAACCACATAACACTGTACATAAGCCAGAGCACCTCCTCCTAAAGGAAGGCCTTCTGTCCGCAGGAAGTCTTGATTCCATCCGGAACTGAGTAGACAGCTGTCCATACTTGACCTTGCAGCGGAAAGAACAAAAGAAACACAACATCCTACCTCTAGCAACTATCTACACTAGAGAAAGAGCCAGAAAAAGAAAACTAATGTAGCCACAACATCTAAGAATTTGTAATCTGAAATATAACAAATAATTACTTTTGGATTTAATACCGCTTTAATGTAGACAGATGTTGTTGTCAAACATTATACATTTGAACACAGTGCCATGCAAGAAATAACATAGACATCCGATTAGCAATACTCACCTTTAACATGTTATTATCTCTCCTCTTCCCTCTGTGTCCCCTCTTCTCTGTGAAGTGTGATGGGCTGGCACATGTTTTTGTGGGATTTCGACCACCTGGCTTTGCTGGGAAGCAATGGTGAGGCACAGTGACCTCCCCTGCACCTCACCAAAGCATTGGAAGCAGTGGCCATGATATTTTTTACAGACTTTTTTTAAGCTATTTGAATGAGGGTCAGGGGCTCATGGAAGGTCCACTATAACATACAAATACAGTTTGTATTAATATATTAGTGTACCATAAGACCTACATAATTATGCATACTGCCTTTTGTGTTTTTTTTTCAGAAAATGATTTGGCTACAGGTGCAAGCACAGGATTTCAAATGGAATTTATATCTCTGAACTTCACTGGACTAGAACTTGTACACTGACCAGGACAGAGTGACTACTGATTCTGCATTCACATCTGAGCATGAGTGTTTACTGGCAATTTAGGAGCATTTTTACCTGTGCATTTTTGAACTTTTTTCTGGCATATTCAAGCTTAAGTGTTTTTGTCTTAGCCATTGGAGAACTAGGTACTAGAAGGAGATGATACGAAACTCGTAAGCCAGAGCCAGAGGTTGGGCAGCAATAGGGTTACCACCTCATCTTTTTAAACCCAAACACGTATTAATTACACAGGTTCTGTGGCTGATTAGGGGGTAAATAAACTCACTTAGTGTCTTAGGTTGGGTTCACACTGGTACGACAAATGCTCCAATATTGGAAGCTCATATCGCATGACGTGTGAAAATCAATGTTTCCCTATTGGAGCCGTCTTAACTGGTCAGACACAAGTCGTCCAACTTTGAAAATGCTCCCTGCACTACTTTGGTCTGACTTTGATCCTTCTTCAGCCCATTGAATATCACTGAAGTCGGATCAAAGTCGGATCGCTGTTTTAACTGATCTGACTTTGGTATGCGACTTGTGCTCTGATGAACTTGAAGGGGAACTCCACACCAAATTAAAAAGAACAATGGCATGGGTTCCCCCTCCAAGAGCATACCAGGCCCTTGTCCTCATCAACATGGGGACAAGGTGCTTTGGGGTGGGGGTCGCAGGGCCCCTTCTGCCCAAAGGCACCCACCCCCCATGTTGAGGGCATGCCGCCTGGTATGGTACAGGAGGGCGGGTGCTTGCTCGTCCCCACCCCCATTCCTGACCTGCTGGGCTGTGTACTCGGATAAGGGTCTGGTATGGATTTTGGGGGGGAGCCCCACACAGTTTTTCCAGCAAGCGACCCCCCTCCTGAACCGTACCAGGCCGCATGCCCTCAACATGGGGGGGGGGGTGGGTGCCTTGGGGCAGGGGGGGGCAAGTGCCTCTTCAACGGCCAGGGTTGTCGGGGTCTGCGGGGGGCTTATCGGAATCTGGAAGCCCCCTTGGGGGCCCTGAGATCCCGCCCCCCCACTCTATGTGAATGAGTATACATTGTACCCCTACCCATTCACCTAAAAAAAAAAAATGTGTCAAAAATAAAACGCAGTACACAGGTTTTTAAAGTAATTTATTAAGGCAGCTCTGGCGTCTCTTCCAACTTCTTCTCCCCTCTCCGGCTCTTCTGCCTCCTCCGCTGAGGTCTTCTGCCTCTGCCGGTTCTTCTACCCTCTCCCGGTCTTCTCCGCTCTCTCTCCGGTTCTTCTCCCTCTGTCTTCTGCCTCTGCCGGATCTTCTCCGATGTCTTCTCGCTCTTTTCCCGGGTCTTCTCCACTGTCTTCTCCCTGCAGGCCCGCCCCTTATGATATCACCGCCCATCATGCCCAGGGCAGTGACATCATAAGGGGCGGGGCCTCCAGTTGACATCACACGGTAACCCCGCCCCATGTCAATATAAGTAGTGGTACACCACACACCCGGCATAAGAGAGGGAGAGAGCATTATGTCAACATCGGGAGAAGAACAGGGGGAGAAGACAGCGGAGAAGACCCGGGAAAAAAGCGAGGAGACCCGCCAGAGGCAAAAGACAGCGGACAGAGGGAGAAAAACCGGAGAGAGAGGGAAGAAGGAGAGAAGAAGTCGGAAGAGACGTCGGTCTGCCTTACTAAATTACTTTAAAAACCTGTGTACTGCGTTTTATTTTTGACACTTTTTTTTAGGTGAATGGGTAGGGGTACAAATGGTCTGGTATGGATCTTGGTGGTTCCCCTTAAAATCCATACCAGACCGAAGGGCGTGCGAGAGCTGAAACCACCACCTTGAAGAGCGGAGAGTCTATTAGATCCCCGAGACAACATTTGAGTGCAGGAGATCGAGTATACAAAATTTTTCCAATTGAAGAATAATTTCAGAAGTCCTGATCTGCCTTCTGTTCTGGGTAATGCTAGCCATATACGTAAAGTATATTGTCTGATACTGGTAAGTTTTGAAAAGATTGTTTGACATTTGTGCCATTACTGGACTCAACTTTACCTTCAATTTTGACTGTAGGTCCAGATAATGTGGATGGATCCAAAGCAAAAACTATTACCTTTTCAACCAAAGTGTAAAAAAAAATCCTGTCTTGTATTGCGCATGTCCTTATAGGTGAACCGGAAATAAAAATGTTGTATTGTTATCGACTGATCACTTTCGATCATGGAAGCGATTTTATTCTATCAGTTAGTGGACAAGTTGCTATAGAGCGACGAATA
The DNA here is from genome assembly GCA_028564925.1 of Lithobates sylvaticus. Taxonomy (NCBI): domain Eukaryota; kingdom Metazoa; phylum Chordata; class Amphibia; order Anura; family Ranidae; genus Lithobates; species Lithobates sylvaticus. The sequence goes on along the minus strand of CM053027.1, from coordinate 284,029,773 downwards.
ATTGTTCGAACTGCAAACGGCCGATATTCTATACGTGTATGGCCAGCCTTGGAAACTTAAAGCAGAACAATACTCTCCTCCACTGTTGCGGAGCCCCCTCACCTCTGTTTTGATTGGCTGGGCTGAGATGACACGCATAAGAGTTAATTCATCTTGCCATCTCTGCATACAGGAGTTTGTGGCAAATGCTGAAATTGTACACTGAACTGGCTGTGTACACAGACAGGTAAAAGATTATTTTTTTTTTTTTCAATTAACTTTTTTATTAATCAAGAAAGCAGATGAATATACATAGCAATAATACAGCGTTACAATGTATTTCACATAACAGTAATCAGACCTGTTAATAAAAAACGTTTAAACAGCAAACCAAACGTCATTATTCAGCAGTGTATATAAACTGTTATGTGGCAGAAAATTTGTAGTGCCAGGTAAAAGATTTTAACGCAGAAGAGACATAGTTTGTCTCCTAAAAAATAAAAAAATAAAACCTGCCTGCTCACAATTTTTTAAGTGAGAGTCAGCATGACAGCCAGGCAATTAGCAATTGCAGAATGATAATTGCCAATAAAAGCTTCCATGTTTCCTAAAAAAAAAAAAAAAATGTGCTCTGTCAGAGTGCAAAAGTGAGTATCTTTAAACTGGCACAACACCATTACTGTCCAGATGATGGGAGCAATTAGAAAAATTAGTCGATTTACGCAGTGCCCCTTTTTTCTCCCATTTTCCTCCTGGTTTGTGTGACAGCAATGGACATTTACTGTGTATGTAGGTGCCTGAAAGGAGGACTCAGTGCTGCACACTAGCACCAATACAATTCTGATAAAACAATATGAAATGCTTAATCAATTCCAGGGACCGCCCAACACTTCTACTCCCAGACTTTGTCACATAGCAGTGTGTACTGGTCTAATACTGCCATCTAATGGATGCTTTGAAATATGACAATTTGGATAATCAGTCTGCCACAGAGGAATAATTTGCACTGCTAATAATTAATAACAAGGTATTTCTATCACACTGAATCCATTGTGTCTAATGTGTTAAATATGCATATATTTAATACGCTGGCCAGGGCTTTTAGGACCAATTCACACCAGCAGGTGTATTTTATGGCCTGTATAACGCACACGCATTGTGTAATGTGTCGCTACAATGCATCACACTGTTTACTTTTTTAACTTTATTTATATGTCATAAATAAAGTGTTCTTAACCACTTCAACACCGGGCCATTTTACACCCTTCCTTACCAGAGCACTTTTTGCGATTCGGCACTGCGTCGCATTAACTGACAATTGCACGGTCGTGCGACGATACACCCAAACAAAATTGACGTCCTTTTTTTCCCACAAATAGAGCTTTCTTTTGGTGGTATTTGATCGCCCCTGCGGTTTTTATTTTTTGCACTATAAACAAAAGAATAGCGACAATTTTGAAAAAAAACACAATATTTTTTACTTTTTGCTATAATAAATATCCAATTTAAAAAAAAAAAACAATTTTTTTACTCAGTTTAGGCCGATACGTATTCTTCTACATATTTTTGGCAAAAAAAATCGCAATAAGCGTATATTGATTGGTTTGCGCAAAAGTTATAGCGTCTACAAAATAGGGGATAGATTTATTGCATTTTTTTTTTTTTTTTTTTACTAGTAATGGCGGCGATCTGCGATTTTTTTTTTCGTGACTGCGACATTGCGGCGGACACTTCTGACACATTTTTGGGACCGTTCACATTTACACAGCGATCGTTGCTATAAAATTGCATTGATTACTGTGTAAATGTGACTGGCAGGGAAGGGGTTAACACTAGGGGGCGCTGCAGGGATTAATGTATTCCCTATATGTGTGATTCTAACTGTGGGGGGAGGGGACTCAAGGGGAGGAGACCGATCATGTGTTCCTCCGTACTGGGATCACATGATCGGTCTCCTCTCCGCTGACAGGACGTGGAGCTGTGTGTTTACACACACAGCTCCACGGTCCCGCACGGTCCCGTTGTTTTAACGGGCAATCGCGGGTGCCCGGCGGACATCGCGGCCGCCGGGCACTCGCACCGGGTCCCGAGCGACGCCGTGGGCGCGCGCCCCCCAGGCGGCCGGGAATGGGAGGACGTCATATGACGCCCACCCAGGATGGGAGATCCACCTTGTGGGCGTCATATGACTATGGGCGGGTAGTGAAGGGGTTAATAGGTGTGCGCAGCCTATTGCATTAGGGTGTGCATCCCAAAGCTCAAGTACGGAGTACAGTCTCAGTAAAGCAGTGGTCGGCGTCAATGGGGCAAAGGTTCGTGTCAGCACAACAGTAAATAGTGTCAGTCAAAAGAGAAATGGGCATGTCAGGAGGGCAGAGGTTGGTGTCAGTAGGACTGTGGATGGTGTAAGTCAGTAGAGCAGTGGATGGCTTCAGTAGAGCAGTAGATGTGTCACTAGGACAGAGGTTGGTGTCAGTAGGACAGTGGATGGTGTCAGTCAGTAGAGCAGTGTTCTTTGTCAGTAGAGCAGAGGACGATGTCAGTAGAGCTGTGGATAGGGCAGAGATTGGTGTCAATTGAGCAGTGGATGGTGTCAGTCAGGAGGGCAGTGGACTTTGTCAGTAGGGCAAAGGATGGTGTCAGTTGAGTTGAAATTAATGGGCTGCTGTGCCAACACAAACGTGGCCCACAGAAATGTATATATTTGAGCCTAGGGGAACATACAGTAGTGATGATCCTTAATCACTTGAAGACCAGGCTTTTTTTCTGTCACATACATGTAAAAATCAGTATTTTTTGCTAGCAACCCCCAAACATTATATATATATATATATATATATATATATACCGTATTTGCCGGCGTATAAGACGACTGGGTGTGTAAGACGACCCCCTATTTTTCCAGTGAAAACTTAGGTTTGGGGCTATACTCACCATATAAGACTACCCCCCCTTCCGAGGCAACACCATTTACAAAAAAACGTCAGAAAAAAAATAAAAAAAATTAAAAATTAAAAAAACATCAGACTTAACATCAGAAAAAGGAAACTGGTGAACTACAAGTCCCAGAGATCCCACAATTGGTAGGCAGCAACAATGAATCCTCTCCTCTAAAGCACCATAAATCATACCTGTATTTTAGGGGAGATCTGGAGCTGGATGTGCAGTGCAGGATGCTTTGTTAATATGTAGAGAATCAAGTACACACAGTATATGATGCTGTGTTAGTACAGTAGTGCAAGGTACACTTCAGAATACAGTGTGCAGACAGTGTGCACCGCTGAGCCAATCACGGCAGGCATTGTATTTTACTAATCTGTTGATGGATACAAAGCCTGCTCGGATTGGCAGAGGCTGTGACAGCAGCCCGTGCCGCTCTGACTCATGTAGCCTGCTCGGATTGGCAGAGGTTGTTATCCAATCCGAGCAGGCTTAGCAGGCTCTGTATTCATCAGAGTGCATCGCCCGCTGGGATTGGCTGAGCGGCGCATACTGTATACATATTACAATTTTACAGAGCGCCCGGCGGACTGATATCCATCTGGCGGCTTCTTCACCCGGCGTATAAGACGACCCCCGCTTTTTGGCTGTGTAATTTCGGTGTAAAAGGTAGTCTTATACGCCAGAAAATACAGTATATATATATATATATATATATATATATATATATATATATATATATATTGTAGCAGAGCGTCCCAGAGAGAGCCAGGAGAAGTCCTGTTCGGGGTTTATACATCTCCCAGGCTCCTCTCATATACATTCAGACGGCTCTGAGACATGATCCAGTTTGGATCTTAGTCCTCCTCTCCAGGCTAATTTAAGCTCACCTGAGCAAACAGCCTTTGCTCTCTGCCTGGGACACACAAACATGGATGGTTTGTGAGGAGCTAAAAGGTTGGTAAAACGCTTTAAAAACCCTTTACAGAAACTGACAAGCGGTAGGCTTGCTCAGCCTGATAGTTAGGGACAGTGTATGGTATAGTTAGAGCCGAGACACGGCTAGGACTTTTGTTTTTTGTTATTTCTGTTTTGATGTGTTTTCTGGAAGACTGTGCAGCACCTGTGTATGGACTTGTATTTACATCCAATAAACCCAGCACTGTTTTCACTACCTCAAGTAGATTTGGTATCTGTGCCTAAATAAACAGCTCATCCCAGGGAGCTTTATACCTGCTACCTGTCCCCCCAGGTTACATATGGTGGATTTCAGCGGGCAGCTGTAGTAAGTTACTACTTAAAAGGCCAGTACCTAGAGTGACTAAACATGGAGGAAATCCTAAAACAATTGATGATATCCAACGCTGCGCAACAGCAAACAAACGCTGCACTGCAGAAAACAAACGCTGAACAGCAGAAAACAAATGCTGCACTACAGCAAGCAAACGCTGTACAGCAGAAAACAAGCGCTGCACTCCACGCTGAACAGCAGAAAACAAACGCTGCACTCCACACGGCACAACAGCAAGCTAATGCTATCGCACAGGAACAAACGCAGAGGCTGTTTGAACAGCTAGCCACTGATGCAAAAGCAGATAGGAAAACCTTGTCTGAGGTTGTGGAGACAATAGCACAGTGGTCACCTGCTAACGTTGATAATGTTGGAGACAAGCCCTCAGCCATCCATGTGGCTCGCTGTTTGTCCAAGATGACTACAGAGGATGATCCAGAGGCCTTTCTGCTAACGTTTGAACGGACCGCTGAGAGGGAAGGTTGTCCTAAAACCCAGTGGGCAGGACTGGTCGCCCCGTTGCTTACTGGGGAATCGCAGAAGGCCTACTATGATTTGGAGTCAGCAGAAGCAGCAGACTATGAAAAGGTCAAACAGGAAATACTGGCACGACTTGGTGTCACTTTGGCAGTTCGAGCACAGCGGGTCCACAGCTGGTCCTTCCAAGACAAGAAGCCCGAACAGGTTTACCATATAAACCTGTTAAAACCCTGGAAGGATAGAATGGCGTTAACTGCGAGGCCTCTCCCAGTAACGCCTACGGGGACTGAGTCCCCTCTCATCCCTGAGGTCACGATTCCAGACACCCTCTCATATTCCCAAAAACAGGACACTAGAGAATTCCTGATAAGGAATAGAGAGAAGTTTTCAGAGTTACCTGGGACGACTTCAGCAGTTCAGCATGATATTGTTACTGAACCTGGGGTACGTGTCAAGCTCAAACCTTACCGAATTCCTGAAGCGAGGAGAAAGGACATCAGCAATGAAGTTAAAAAAATGTTGGAGCTAGATGTCATTGAGGAATCCAATAGTGACTGGTCTAGCCCCATCGTGTTAGTCCCGAAGCCGGATGGCACTTGGAGGTTCTGTAACGACTTCAGGAAGCTTAATGCGGTGACAAAGTTTGACACATACCCAATGCCCAGAGTAGACGAACTTATAGACCGACTTGGCAAGGCTCGCTATCTTACCACTTTGGACTTAACAAAAGGGTATTGGCAAATACCCCTAACTGGTAGCGCCAAAGAGAAGACTGCGTTCGTGACCCCAGACGGTTCCTTCCAATATAAAAAAATGCCTTTTGGGTTGCAAAATGCCCCCGCGACATTTCAGAGGGCCATGGACAGGACCCTAAAACCCCACCGACGATATGCAGCAGCCTATCTAGATGACATAGTGGTACATAGTACTGACTGGGAGTCTCACTTGCCCCGTGTCCAGGCTGTTCTTGATTCCCTCTTCAAAGAAGGTTTTACGGCAAATCCAAAAAAATGTGCCATTGGTCTAGAGTAAGCCAAGTATTTGGGCTACACTATTGGCCGTGGTGTCATAAAACCACAAGTGAGTAAAATAGCAGCCATCCAGGAATGGCCACGCCCTGCAAACAAGAAGCAGGTCAGGGCCTTTCTTGGTATTTCGGGGTATTATAGAAGATTTATCCCAAATTTTGCAACTATAGCTGCCCCTCTGACAGACCTTACGAAAGGGAAAGACTCAGTAATGGTGAAATGGTCCCCAGTAGCAGAGGAGTCTTTCCAGGTCCTGAAGAAGGCTCTGTGTGCACAGCCAGTACTGTACTCTCCCGATTTCTCCAGAGAGTTTTTGGTTCAGACGGATGCGTCTGATGTTGGTATCGGGGCAGTACTATCACAGGTATACAATGGGGAAGAACACCCTGTCGTGTACCTAAGCAGAAAGCTCAATGACCATGAGAAAAAGTATGCAGTCATTGAAAAGGAATGTTTAGCCATAAAGTGGGCCGTGGACGCGCTCAGATACTATTTGTTAGGGCGCCAGTTTGACCTAATAACTGACCATGCTCCCCTGAAATGGATGGCCCAAAAGAAGGAGACTAATAGACGGGTGAACCGGTGGTTTTTGGCTCTACAGGATTACTCCTTCACCGTAAAACACAGGCCAGGTGTGGAGATGGGGAATGTAGATGCCCTGTCCCGTGTTCACTCCTGTTGGGCCACAGGTGTTCCAACCCTGGGGTTGAAACAAGGGGGGAGGATATGTAGCAGAGCGTCCCAGAGAGAGCCAGGAGAAGTCCTGTTCGGGGTTTATACATCTCCCAGGCTCCTCTCATATACATTCAGACGGCTCTGAGACATGATCCAGTTCGGATCTTAGTCCTCCTCTCCAGGCTAATTTAAGCTCACCTGAGCAAACAGCCTTTGCTCTCTGCCTGGGACACACAAACAGGGATGGTTTGTGAGGAGCTAAAAGGTTGGTAAAACGCTTTAAAAACCCTTTACAGAAACTGACAAGCGGTAGGCTTGCTCAGCCTGATAGTTAGGGACAGTGTATGGTATAGTTAGAGCCGAGACACGGCTAGGACTTTTGTTTTTTGTTATTTCTGTTTTGATGTGTTTTCTGGAAGACTGTGCAGCACCTGTGTATGGACTTGTATTTACATCCAATAAACCCAGCACTGTTTTCACTACCTCAAGTAGATTTGGTATCTGTGCCTAAATAAACAGCTCATCCCAGGGAGCTTTATACCTGCTACCTGTCCCCCCAGGTTACAATATATATATATATATATATATATATATATATATATATATATATATATATATATATATATATATATATATATATATATATATATATATATATATATATATATATATATATATATATATATATATATATATATATTAAAGCAGAGGCACTAGAGCAGCCCTCAAAAATTCCACTCGCCTGCTCGCATTTTGCGAGTGGAATTTAGGGCAGAGCGAGTGAGGAGCAGGGGTGGACAAGGCTGACAGCTTCCAGGCGCTGCGGAACACAGACCTAGCTCTGTAACACACAGCCTGCATCTCTGTGACACACAAGAGGAGGAGAGAGGGAGGGGAATGCAGCAGCCTCCGCTCAAAGCGGCCCCAGTTCAGTCCGGTCCTAGCGCTCTGTGTCCTCCAGCTGATCGCTTCTGGCAGAAGCGGTGCAGGCTTTTTTACAGGACATCAGAGCGGCGCGGGGGGTCAGAGAATCCCCCCTCTGTGCCGCTCTGATGTTCTGTAAAAAAACGCCTGCATCGCTGCCAGAAGCGATCAGCTGGAGGACACAGAGCGGCAGGACCGGACTAAACTGGGGCCGCTTTGAGCGGAGGCTGCTGCATTCCCCTCCCTCTCTCCTCCTCTTGTGTGTCACAGAGATGCAGGCTGTGTGTTACAGAGCCAGGTCTGTGTTCCACGGCGCCGTAGCAAGGTCCCGCCCCCAGACCGGCTCGTATGATAGTAGATTAAATCAGTAATCCGCCTATCACATGAGCCGGTCTAGGGGGGCGGGACCTTGCTACGGCGCCGCCGAACACAGACCCGGCTCCATGACACATACCATGGTGAGTCTGTATCGATGATGGGCGCAGTGAGGCTACATTTAAGGGCACAGTGAGCAGTATTTGTGGGCACAGTGAGCAGTATTTGTGGGCACAGTGAGCTACATTTTTGGGCACAGTGAGCAGTATTTGTGGGAACAGTGAGCAGTATTTGTGGGCACAGTGAGCAGTATTTGTGGGCACAGTAAGCAGTATTTTTGGGCACAGTGAGCAGTATTTGTGGGCACAGTGAGCTAAATTTTTGGGCACAGTGAGCAGTATTTGTGGGCACAGTGAGCAGTATTTGTGGGCACAGTGAGCTACATTTTTGGGCACAGTGAGCAGTATTTTTGGGCACAGTGAGCAGTATTTATGGGCACAGTGAGCAGTATTTGTGGGCACAGTGAGGCTACATTTATGGGCACAGTGAGGCTATATTTATGGGCACAGTGACCAGTATTTATGGGCACAATGAGCAGTATTTGTGGGCACAGTGAGCTACATTTTTGGCACAGTGAGCAGTATTTATGGGCACAGTGAGCAGTATTTGTGGGCACAATGAGCTACATTTATGGGCACAGTGAGCTACATTTATGGGCACAGTGAGCAGTATTTGTGGGCACAGTGAGCTACATTTATGGGCACAGTAAGCAGTATTTATGGGCACAGTGAGCAGTATTTGTGGGCACAGTGAGCTCCATTTTTGGGCACAGTGAGCAGTATTTGTGGGCACAGTGAGCAGTATTTGTGGGCACAGTGAGCTACATTTATGGGCACAGTGAGCAGTATTTGTGGGCACGGTGAGCAGTATTTGTGGGCACAGTGAGCAGTATTTATGGGCACAGTGAGGCTACATTTATGGGCACAGTGAGGCTATATTTATGGGCACAGTGAGCTGCATTTATGGGCACAGTGAGCTGCATTTATGGGCACAGTGAGGCTACATTTATGGGCACAGTGAGCTGCATTTATGGGCACAGTGAGGCTACATTTATGGGCACAGTGAACTGCATTTATGGGCACAGTGAACTGCATTTATGGGCACAGTGAGACGCATTTATGGGCACAGTGAGACGCATTATGGGCACAGTGAGCTACATTTATGGGTACAATGAGGCTGCATTCATTGACACAGTAAAGCTGCATTGATGGGCACAGTGAGGCTGCATTTGATGGGCACAGTGAGGCTGCATTTGATGGGCACAGTGAGGCTGCATTCGTGGGCACTGATGAGGCTGCACTGATGGGTACTGATATGCTTTATGTTAATATTGTTAAAGTTGTTGTTATTATTTATTATTTGGAACTTAATTCTGCATAAAACATTTAACAATGTCATTTTATGAGATAATTTATGAGGCCGTGTTTAGGGGCGGGGCAGGGGAGGGGTTGGGTGGGGCAACTGGTGGCGAGTAACTTTTAAGGCCTGGCTAGTGGCTCAGGACTTGAAATTTTGAGCCCTGCACTAGAGAATAAAATGTAAAAGAAAGCACAGAAGAGAGGCGCCACCGAGTTAAGATAGTAAGCATTTTATTCCACAAAAATAAGGTGCATATAACCACTTACATTTAAGTAGAGGTAATTCAGCACAATAAGAAAGTCCTCTGGAGCGTCATGTGTGCACCAAGTCCGTTTGTTTTAGTCCAGTGCGGCGTCCTGTCCAGCAGGATATCCTAACGTTGGTGATACTGGCTTGTTGGCTTGGCTCCGGTCAGATGATTCAAACAAACGTCGGGCGTGATGATGTTTGAATCATCTGACCGGAGCCAAGCCTCGCTCTCGGTCCAACAAGCCAGTATCACCAACGTTAGGATATCCTGCTGGACAGGACGCCGCACTGGACTAAAACAAACGGACTTGGTGCACACATGATGCTCCAGAGGACTTTCTTATTGTGCTGAATTACCTCTACTTAAATGTAAGTGGTTATATGCACCTTATTTTTGTGGAATAAAATGCTTACTATCTTAACTCGGTGGCGCCTCTCTTCTGTGCTTTCTTTTACATGTACTTTGGAGTTTGCTCTCAACTTCCCGTTCTGAAGGCTGCCTTGGACTGTTAATTAGCTTGCATGCCACAGATCAAAAGTTTTGTTCCCTCCATTATCATTATTTCTTGTAGAATACAAAATATGTTTACATACTATGATAGTTCTGTTATGCTATTTGTTATTTAACATAAGGGAATTGCAAAATATCGAATACAGAGCAACAGCGTCATCTATATATATGTTTTTTATGTGTCTAGAGAATAAAATGGTGGGTGTTGCAATTTTTTATGTCACACAGTATTTGCTCAGTGGTTTTTCAAATTAATTAATTTAATTAATTTGAATGCATAAGAACACAATATAATACCCAATTGTTTGGTAAAATATAAAAAATGATGTTATGCCGAGCAAACAGATACCAAACATGTCAAGCTTTAAAATTGCACACATCTGTGAAACGGCGACAAACTACGTAAATTATATTATCCATAGGCGACATTTTAAAAGCATGTGCAGGTTACTAATTTATATTTAGACAGGAGGTCTGGTGCTAGAATTGTTGCTCTTGACCTGATGTTTGCGATGACACCTCACATGTATGGTGCGATCGCTGTTTACATATGACGCGGGACTGACACATGCATTTGTGCATGAGCACGGGGGGATGGGGGTGCTTTAAATTTGTTTTATTTTATGATTTAAAGAAAAAAAATAAAAAATTTTACACTGTACTTTAAATTTTTTTGATCACTTTTATTATCACAAGGAATGTAAACATCCCTTGTGATAACATGAGGCAGTGACAGGTCTTATTCTTCCTTTCTTCATCCTTCGGTTTCTTCATCTTCTTCTTCCATCTTCTTCTTCCATCTTCTTCTTCCTCCGATCCGCTTCTTCTTGCTCTGGTCTTCTCGTCCGGCATCTTCTTCCACGGCGTCGGTGTCTCCAGGTTTTCCTTTATCTTGCACAAGTGCTTTAAATCAGAGTCAAAAGCATGGTATTTTGGACAGCTATTTTATCTAATTGGGGGCCCAAAACATGGCCTGTTGGGGGTACTTGAGGACTGAGGTTGAGAACCCACTGGTCTAAGAAACCGTAAGCAACGAGTATTTTGTCAGCTGCAATCCTGGGTTCCCTGATGGGACAGGAGAGCCCGGGAAGGTGGCAGAAGTCAACGGAAGGGGGGACCCCCTCCAGCCGCTTGTAAAAAAAGATACAGGGTTGATGCCTGCAGCTTCCGGTATAACCACTCAAAGTTGGGTGACGTATCGATGCTTCCCCTGGCGTTAAGTGGTTAAAATCAGAGATAAAAATAAAATTAAAAGCTTGACTGATTTTGCGAATTACCATTAATGTGCAACTTCTTGCACAGATCTTAGATACCAGGTTGAATTCCTCTGTAGCCAGGTACTTGGCTAAGAATGAAGTGAGAGAAATACTGGGTTGCAGCTGCTCTCTGTAGCTGCTGCCCTGGGGTGCTGAACTGGTTACCAGCTATATCAGCAAGAGGAGGGAGATGCTAAGTAGGAAGAGTTCAATAGATTGAGTCAGGCAGCACTGCGCTGTGGGAACTGTAGTCTGGAGGAGAGATACTGTACTGTAATCAAGAGCTTTTTGAATGGCTTTTCCAAGAGGGAGATTGCAAGGAGTGGGGGGCTTCATTTTCTCAACCTGTACAGGACACGGCTTGCTATTGCCGTGAGGAAGGATGGAGAGTGCACATCGCTGTCCATTTTGCCCCATCACTGTTGCATATCGGCAGCCTGAGCAGGAACGGGAGTGCTGAGTTTGGGGTGCAGACAGCCAGAATCACCTGGGTGCAGAGCAGACAGTGGTCTATAAGCTGTGTGTGACCAGATGGTGAGTTGCTGCTTTGGTGATTTACTATCTGCTACTAAAAAGACTGAGCCCTTTAGGAACTGACTATTCAGCCAACTAGTAGCTTTATTGCTGCCTGCAGGCTTGACTGGGACTTTTTTATGTGCACCAGCAGTATAACTGGGCCCAAATGCTAGCCAGCTGAAGAGTTAGGACTAAAAACTGTCCCATTGCAGCTACACAGAGACCTTCACCTATTGCTTATGCTAAGAGCTACCTCTCGGGGACATTACACTGTATCCTAGTCACTCTCTTAAGGCCCATACACACGCTTTGATTTTTGGACGTCAACTGTGTTACAGCGGCCGATCGTCCGCAAATCTTACCGTTAGTACGGTGCTTTCGACAGCCGATTTCACATTTTCGTCAGACAAAAGCTGGATGTGCAGACTAGAATATTTTTGTCGGATGTGAACTCAACGTCTGATTTTCGTTTCATTTTAATATGGTTTTCATACAAAATAAATCGTAAGAGCAAGACTACGCATGCTCAGAAACGAAAGAATACATACAAAATTATTCAAACACGTTACGTCAGTTCTGACGTTGTATTCTGTCAAACAAAAATTCTAGTAAAGTTAGTAACCTCTTCACTTTCGACATGAGACTAGCATGCCACAAAAATCAGACGTTCTGTCGTCCGAAAATCTAAGCGTGTGTACGAGGCTTTAGAGTGCACTCTGGATTAGTTAGAGTATTATTAGTATTCACATTGCTGTTAATGTGGACATTGCACTCTTTATTGCTGATTCATGAATTAATCCCAGTCTAGTGGTCCAGAACTCTATTCTAAGTTAACTTGGCATAATAATTATATTGTCTAGTGGACTGTGTCTGAACTTACCTTATGTTTACAGGGGGTCCCTGGGTTACAAACAAGATAGGGACTGTAGGTTTGTTCTTAAGTTGAATCTGTTTGTAAGTGGGAACAGGTACATTTTTTAAGTGTAGCTCCAGCCAAAAAATCTATTTTTAAGTTTTTTAGATAACATAGAGAAGGGTTATCACCCCTGTAACATTTGTTTTGCTGTCTGTGCCCCTGTTCAGAAGATTTCACCTCACCTTCTGTCCCAATGACAATTGGATTTTGAAAATTTTGGGTTGTTAGGGAAACATGGACTGGTGATAAAGCATCAGTGGAGACACCTTTTTCCCATATTAACTCTTACAGGAGTGAATTTCCCTTCCTAGGGGTAGATTTCCTCTCACTTCCTGTTGTCTCCCTCCGTTTGTAAGTAGGAGTCGTTTGTAAGTCGGATGTTTGTAAGTAGGGGACCCCCTGTATTCATTTTTGTATGCTCAAACCACCATTCATTCTAAGTTGACTTACCACTAGGGATGGGCCCGGTGTTCGATTCGAACCCATGTTCGAATCGAACATCGGCCGCTCGTCCGCTCGTCGAGCCCAGAACTATGTGGGCCGTTCGCATCAAATTCGTGTGATGCGAATGGTCCACAATGCACTGCGCCAGTCGCAGTGCATTGCTGGCTGATGATTGGCCAAGCATGCACTGTGACCCCGCATGCTTGGCCAATCATAGAGCCAACGGCGAGGAGAGCAATAATTGGCCACAGGCAGGATGCCTGTGGCCAATTATAGCTCAGGGGGTTTAGTACACGCCCCACACTATATAAGGCCGCCGCGCCGGCAGCCTCATGTAGTGTGTTCCGGCGTTAGGATTAGGAACAGTGAGAGACTGTACTGTTCTTTACAGTGTCTGCTTGTGCATTGTCTGCTGTTTTGATTCATCTACATTATCTGCTTGTGGATTATGGAGATTAGTGTAGGGAAAGAGAAAAAATAGGCAGGGTAGTTTATACTTCTCAGTGCTGTTCTCAATCTCTACCAATCCAGTCACCTGCAGGAGTAGTTAGTGTGTGTGCGTGCTGTGTTAGTATAGCACTGCAGTAGCACATTAAACCACCTTTACCCTTCTGGCCTGTTGTGTCATCTAAGGCAGCCATCTGCAGCTAATGAATTGCCGGATCCCGTAACACAGAGAACAGTCATTCATTGAAAGTCATTCATAAAAAAAAAGTAATTCATAAAAAAAAAAAAAAAGCGTGGGGTTTCCCCCAAATTCAATTACCAGGCCCTTCAGGTCTGCTATGGATATTAAGGGGAACCCCGCTTCAAATTTTAAAAAAATGACGTAGGGGTCCCCCTAAATATCCATACCAGACCCTAATGGATTTTAAGGGGAACCCCGGACAAAAAAAAATGCATACCAGACCCTTATCCGAGCATGCAACCTGGCAGGCCGCAGGAAAAGAGGGGGGGACGAGAGCGGCCCCCCTCCCTCCTGAACCGTAACAGGCCACATGCCCTCAACATTGGGACCCCTCAAAGCACCATGTCCCCATGTTGATGGGGACAAGGGCCTCGTCCCCACAACCCTGGCCATTGGTTGTGGGGGTCTGCAGGCGGGGGGCTTATCGGAATCTGGAAGCCACCCAGATCCCGCCCCCCCCCGTGTGAAATGGTAAGGGGGTACAAAAGTACCCCTACCATTTCACCAAAAAAGTGACAAAAATGTTAAAAATGACAGGAGGCGGTCTTTGACAATTCCTTTATTAAAATCTTCTTTCTTCTGGTCTTCCTTCTTCCTTTCTTCATCCTTCGGTTTCTTCATCTTCTTCTTCCATCTTCTTCTTCCATCTTCTTATTCCTCCGATCCGCTTCTTCTTGCTCTGGTCTTCTCGTCCGGCATCTTCTTCCACGGCGTCGGTGTCTCTTCTTGGGCCGCTCCGCGCAATGAGAGGCTCCCGCTGTGTGAGGCTTCGCTGCGTCTGACAGGTCTTTTATAACTGAAAAGCCATAGGGAAGTCCCCATGACGTCCCTGTGCGTCAGAGGGGGGCGGGGTCACCAGAAAGCCCCGCCCTCCGTTATAAAAGAGCTGTCAGACGCAGCGAAGCCTCACACAGCGGGAGCCTCCTATTGCGCGGAGCGGCCCACGAAGAGACACCGACGCCGTGGTAGAAGATGCCGGACGAGGAGACCAGAGCAAGAAGAAGCGGATCGGAGGAAGAAGAAGATGGAAGAAAAAGATGGAAGAAGATGGTAGAAGATGGAAGAAGATGAAGAAACCGAAGGATGAAGAAAGGAAGACCAGAAGAAAGAAGACTTTAATAAAGGCATTGTCAAAGACCGTCTCCTGTCATTTTTAAAATTTTTGTCACTTTTTTGGTGAAATGGTAGGGGTACTTTTGTACCCCCTTACCATTTCACACAGGGGGGGCCGGGATCTGGGGGTCCCCTTGTTAAAGAGGGCTTCCAGATTCCGATAAGCCCCCCACCCGCAGACCCCCACAATCAATGGCCAGGGTTGTAGGGACAGGCCCTTGTCCCCATCAACATGGGGACATGGTGCTTTAAGGGGTCACAGACCCCCAAAGCACCCTCCCAATGTTGAGGGCATGTGGCCTGGTATGGTTCAGGAGGGAGGGGGGGCGCTCTCGTCCCCCCCTCTTTTCCTGTGGCCTGCCAGGTTGCGTGCTCGGATAAGGGTCTGGTGTGGATTTTGAGGGGGACCCCTACGTCATTTTTTTTTTTTTTAATTTGAAGTGGGGTTCCCCTTAATATCCATAGCAGACCTGAAGGGCCTGGTAATTGAATTTGGGGGAAACCCCACGCTTTTTTTTTTTATCAATGAATGACTGTTTTTTGTATTACGGGAGGTGGCAATTCATCAGCCGCGAGTGATTTTAAATAGCTTTTTTTCCTGCAAAAATGACACTTTGTGCAGGGACAGTTCTAAGCACGGGAAACATGCGCCCCTTTACAGGCATACTATAGACACCCCCAGGTACAAAATTTAAATGTAATATTACACTTTTATTGTTTCACATTAAGCATTATTAAAATCACTGCTCCTGAAAAAACGGCATTGATACATGTCCCCTGGGGTAGGACCCAGGTCCCCAAACACTTTTTATGACAATAACATGCATATTAGCCTTTAAAATTAGCACTTTTGATTTCGAACGTTCGCGTCCATTGTAATTAATAGGGTTTGAATGTTCGCGCAAACTTTCGGTCCGTTCGCAGGTTCTGGTGCGAACCGAACCCGGGGGTGTTCGGCTCATCCCTACTTACCACTAAATGGTCCTGTGTCCATTTCCTGGTTCTAATTCACAGCCAAATTGAAGGTATCTGTACTCATGTTCTTATAATTGCTTGCAGTAACTTTCATTCATCCAGGTGTACCAGAGGGGCTGAGGTTGTTCTTGAAGTTGAGGTGCAGAACAGAGAACCCAAATTACCAAGTGGCTCCTGCAGGGGTAGTCCTAAACCTGTATGATTGGTCTTAATCAAAAAGACAAAGTGGGATTTGTAATAATAGGCAAGCCACAGATGCTGCTAGTACAGGCCCCCCTCAGTACAGAACCCCCCCCCCCCCCCAATAAGTACAGACCGCCCTCAGTACAGACCGCCCCAATAAGTACAGACCCCCCACAGTACAGACCGCCCTAATAAGTACAGACCCCCCCCTCAGCACAGACCGCCCCAAATAGTACAGACCCCCCCTCAGCACAGACCGCCCCAATAAGTACAGACCCCCCCTCAGCACAGACCGCCCCAATAAGTACAGACCCCCCTCAGTACAGACTGCCCCAATAAGTACAGACCCCCCTCAGCACAGACGACCCCAATAAGTACAGACCCCCCTCAGTACAGACCGTCCCAATAAGTACAGACCCCCCCTCAGCACAGACCGCCCCAATAAGTACAGACCCCCCTCAGTACAGACCGCCCCAATAAGTACAGGCCCCCCTCAGCACAGACCACCCCAATAAGTACAGACCCCCCTCAGTACAGACCGCCCCAATAAGTACAGACCCCCCTCAGTACAGACCGCCCCAATAAGTACAGACCCCCCTCAGCACAGACCACCCCAATAAGTACAGACCCCCCTCAGTACAGACCGCCCCAATAAGTACAGACCCCCCTCAGTACAGACCGCCCCAATAAGTACAGACCCCCCCTCAGCACAGACCACCCCAATAAGTACAGACCCCCCTCAGTACAGACCCCCAAAAAGTACAGAACCCCCCAATAAGTACAGACCCCCTCAGTACAGAACCCCCCCAATAAGTACAGAACCCCCCCAATAAGTACAGTCTCCCCTCAGTACAGACCGCCCCAATAAGTACAGACCCCCCTCAGTACAGAACCCCCCCAATAAGTACAGACCCCCCTCAGTACAGAACCCCCTCCCCCAATAAGTACAGACCCCCCTCAGTACAGACCCCCCTCAGTACAGAACCCCCCAATAAGTACAGAACCCCCTCAGTACAGAACCCCCTCCCCCAATAAGTACAGACCCCCCCTCAGTACAGACCCCCCTCAGTACAGAACCCCCCAATAAGTACAGAACCCCCTCAGTACAGATCCCCCCAATTAGTACAGACCCCCCCTCAGTACAGATCCCCCCGCTACGTACAGAGTTGCTCGGGTGGGGGGCGGTCTCAGCTCCCCTCGGCTCAGACGGGCTCGGCTGTGCTCGGGCGGGGGCGGTCTCAGCTCCCCTTCGGCT
Source organism: Lithobates sylvaticus (assembly GCA_028564925.1). NCBI lineage: Eukaryota > Metazoa > Chordata > Amphibia > Anura > Ranidae > Lithobates > Lithobates sylvaticus. Next base: position 284,012,616 of record CM053027.1, on the reverse strand, counting down.
TGGGCAGGGGGCAGTCTTACCTCCCCTCGGCTCGGGCGGGGGGCGGTCTCAGCTCCCCTCGGCTCGAGCGGGGGGCGGTCTCAGCTCCCCTCGGCTCGGGCTGTGCTCGGATGGGGGAGGGGGTGGGCGGGCTCAGCTCCTCTCAGCTCATCCCGGCTGTGTTCTGGTGGAGGGGCGAAGGCAGATGGAGCTGGAGGCAGAGCGAGCGCCAGCGCTAGCGGGGTTCGCTCGCTCTGTCATTTTCATTCCGAGACACTGTATTGTCCCGGAATGAAGGTGCCCGGGACAGACCTGCTAATTGAGGGAATTTCCCGGGCAATCCGCGACACGTGGGCATCCTACTGGGGACATGGTACACAAGATAGTCAGAGACTGGGGACATGGTACAGGAAGGAGATGGTCAGAGACTGGGGACATGGTACAGGAGATGGGACATGGTACAGGAGATGGTCAGAGACTGGGGACATGGTATAGGAGATGGTCAGAGACTGGGGACATGGTACAAGAGATCAATGCAGCCTCACCAGTGACCAGCCTGTGTGTCCCCAGTGCAGCCAGCCTGCGTGTCCCCAGTGCAGCCAGCCTGTGTGTCCCCAGTGCAGCCAGCCTGTGTGTCCTCGTTGCAGCCAGACTGTGTTTTCACGTTGCAGCCAGCCTGTGTGTCCCCAGTGCAGCCAGACAATTTTTTCATTCATTGTGTTCTTCTGTCCTGTGTGCAGATTAGGCACTGAACACACTGATGGAGGGATGGCTTCCCCTCTCTCTTCTCACACTTCTTATCTTTGTTTTTATTTAAACTGCACACAGGAAGGTGAACACACTGATAATGATGATGATTAAACTTCTGGAAGACGCTGCAGCCGGTGTTCTGTCAAAAATAGTCCGGCTATCGAAAAGTGACCGGGCCGTACTGCGCAGGCGCAGCGTTTGCGCAGTACGGCAGACAAGGAGATTCGGAAAATCTCTGAAGGTGAACGGCGCCTGCGCCGTGAGTCGAGGTGCAAGCCCCACCATCCAAGTGGACATAGGGCTACACAAAGTTAGAGAGCCCCTCGCGGGCTCGCTTTGCTCACCAAGCTTCGGGCACGGCCTTGCTGCGCTCGGCTCTTTTTTATTCTAACTCTATGTCCACTTGGATGGTGGGGCTTGAACCTGGACTCACGGCGCAGGCGCCCTTCATCTTCGGCTATTTTCGGAATCTGCCTGTCGTGTACTGCGCATGCGTAGTACACAGCGGACAGTATCCGATGGGGGACACTATCCGACAGGACACCGGCATTAGATATGAGTGTGTGACATGCTGTTTGCAATAAACTTCTGCTGTTTCTTTAGAGCCATTTGTGCCAGAGTCCTTGTGTTATCTTTGCTGGAATTAGACTGGTGAGGATATGAGCTTCACAGACCTATTAACCATTTATTGTCCTCCTGTGCTTGAGCAATTGACTGTTTAGTAAAGTGTTTTTGTTTTTATTTGGCACTTTGTTATGTCTTGTAAACCCCTGTTTACACATAGCGCAGTGATCAATGTTTTTCCACACTGGAAGAACACTGGTGATTGCTAGGACTGCTTGTACTATGTCTGCAGTCTCTGATCATCTCCTGTATCATGTCTGCAGTCTCTGATCATCTCCTTTATCATGTCTGCAGTCTCTGACCATCTCCTGTATCATGTCTGCAGTCTCTGACCATCTCCTGTATCATGTCTGCAGTCTCTGACCATCTCCTGTACTATGTCGTCAGTCTCTGACCATCTCCTGTACTATGTCTGCAGTCTCTGATCATCTCCTGTACTATGTCTGCAGTCTCTGACCATCTCCTGTTGAAATATCTGCAGTCTCTGATCATCTCCTGTACTATGTCTGCAGTCTCTGACCATCTTCTGTAGTAATATCTGCAGTCTGATCATCTCCTGTACTATGTCTGCAGTCTCTGACCATCTCCTGTAGAAATATCTGCAGTCTCTGATCATCTCCTGTACTATGTCTGCAGTATCTGACCATCTCCTGTATTATATCTGCAGTCTCTGATCATCTCCTGTAGTAATAGATGCAGTCTCTGATCAGTTTCTGTAGTATATCTGCAGTCTCTGATCATCTCCTGTATCATGTCTGCAGTCTCTGACCATCTCCTGTATCATGTCTGCAGTCTCTGATCATCTCTTGTATCATGTCTGCAGTCTCTGATCATCTTCTGTATCATGTCTGCAGTCTCTGATCATCTCCTGTATCATGTCTGCAGTCTCTGACCATCTCCTGTATCATGTCTGCAGTCTCTGATCATCCCCTGTATCATGTCTGCAGTCTCTGACCATCTCCTGTATTATGTCTGCAGTCTCTGACCATTTCCTGTATCATGTCTGCAGTCTCTGACCATTTCCTGTAGTAATATCTGAAGTCTCTGATCATCTTTTGCACTATGTCTGCCATCTCTGACCATCTCCTGTAGTATTAGCTGCAGTCTCTGATCAGCTCCTGTAGTATAGCTGCAGTCTCTGAACAGGTCCTGTAGTATAGCTGCAGTCTCTGATCAGCTCCTGTAGTATATCTGCAGTCTCTGACCAGCTCCTGTAGTATATCTGCAGTCTCTGACCATCTCCTGTAGTATATCTGCAGTCTCTGACCATCTCCTGTAGTATATCTGCAGTCTCTGATCAGCTCCTGTAGTATATCTGCAGTCTCTGATCAGCTCCTGTAGTATATCTGCAGTCTCTGATCAGCTCCTGTAGTATGACTGAACACAGCCACACGCGGGTGAGTGACTCTGAATACACATTCTCTATTTGGGGCCATACACCTACATTCACATGTCTGTCAAACTAGGGCCTGTGGCTGTGTTTGTACAGCTGCTGTGTCCCCATACCGTAACACAGGCCACCAGCACACAGCTCCAGCCACATAAAAAAAAAAAAAAATTGAATCGCACTGTATGTGCCACATCACCCATGTGACTGAGCCCCAAGACCTCATTTACACACAGGACTTTATTTATTAACTCAATGCAGTTGTATCTTTTAGATTTAGCAGGCATTTTGTAAGTTATGTTATGTTTGTGTCCGATTTATTTATATTTTTTTAGAAACAATATTGTTTTGATATTTTCGGGGGGGTGATTTCTAAGGCCGGTCTCACACTGGGGCGGGGGCGGTAAAGCAGCGCTATATTTAGCGCTGCTTTACCGTCGTTTTAGCGGCGGTATTTGGCCGCTAGCGGTGTGGTTTTAACCCCCGCTAGTGGCCGAAAAAGGGTTAAAAACCCCCGCAAAGCGGCGCTTTGCCGGCGGTATTACCGCTGTATCCCTGCGGTGTCCCATTGATTTCAATGGGTAGGAGCGGTATATACACCGCTCCTTCACCTCTCCAAATATGCTGCTAGCAGGACTTTTTTTACCGTCCTGCTAGCGCACGATCCAGTGTGAAAGCCCTCCTGCTTTCACACTGGAGTTAAAGGACCCGCCTTTTTCAGGCGCATTACAGGCGCTATTATTAGCGCTGTAGCGCCCGAAAAACGCTTGGGTGTGAAAGGGGCCTAACAGCAGCCCTGGCAGCCAGCCTGTGACCCCTTTGCCAAACACTGGTGCAGTGCAGTGCATTTTGAGTATACAGTACAGTTCTGGTCACAAATCATCAAAAGGCACGATCTTGAATTAGAAAGAGTTCAGCAAAGGGTGGAAAAATTAAAGAGGAACTGCAGTCTGTTCACATCATTTGTAATAAAAACATCTTTACCATTCTGAAGCTTCCCTCCAACCACTTTGCATATTATTTTATATATAATGTGATTCTGTACTTGCCAAATATGCTGCAGAAATCTCCCTCCACTGAGTCTGGCTGCAGCCATTTTAACTGTGGGCAGCTGAAGCTGCTGTCTGTTCACTTCCTGGATTTACACAGAGGCACACCTCCAGCTCTGCAGCTCTCATTGGCCCATGTATGACTCACCCCCCCCCCTCCCTTCTGGGTAAACTCTCACAAGAGTGAGAGAGAGAGCTGTACATGATGTCATAAGCCTAAGCTTTTTACCAGACAGGAAAAAGGAAGTGGGCTGTATAAGGTATTTCCTGGCAGAAAAAAAATGTTTTACTATCCAAAGTTAAAGCAACAAGGGCAGAGGATTTAATAGATGAAAAGATGAAAAAATTACTGAAGGTCCACTTTAATAAGGGGGATGGAGGACTTCAATTATAAGGAACAATTAAGGCAGGCCATACATTATGCAAATTTCTTTTTGCCATCAATGGGTTGAAGGAAATAAAATTACTTGATTTCCACATCAAGACAGTCAGTGTTGGCTGGGGAATCCCTCCCTTAGAGCTATTGTAATCTGACAGCGGGAGGTTGTTTTTGTTCACTGCCAGCCGACTTCAGTACAACCAACCTGCCAATAGATGGATAAAAATTCGGCCAGTTCTGTTGAATTCGCCAAATTTAAAAAATTTACAAGGCAGAACGGGGAAATGCCTTGTTTCTGCCTCCCCCCGTGACACAATTGCGGGACCCGCAGCAACGGTCACGGAGTACGCTCCCTTGGAGCTACTGTAATCTGACAGCGGGAGGTTGTTTTCATTCACTGCCAGCCGACTTCAGTACAACCAACCTGCCAATAGATGGATACAAATTTGGCCAGTTCTGCTGAACCCGCCAAATTTAAATCCATCTATGGCCGGCTAAGTAAAGTAATTTATACTTATTCACCTTAGAGAAGAGGCTTTTAAGAGGAGAGGAGCCATGATTGTTATCTACCAATTAATGGTGACTGTAGTGATGGTGGAGAGAGTAATCCTCTCTGCTGAGACATTGACAGTGAGGACTGATCAGTGGCTGCAGCCCTCGACTGGGAGAAATTTTCCACCAAGCCTGTTCAACAGAAGTCAAATTTGGATCTATCTATGACCAGCACATATAGGTTGGACTGGATAGACCTGTGTGTTTTTGCAACCATATCTACAATGTAACTATAGTGGATATGCTTCCCGATCAGCTGAGAATTTTATCCGCTTGCTGACCAGTGCACGACGATATACGGCTGCGCAAATAGGCATACCTGTATGTCCCCTTTAAGAGGCAGCATTGTGGGCACGCGCCCGCCGCGTACTCCGTGACCGTGCCCGCGGGTCCCGCAGACTCGATGTCCGCTGGTGTCCCGCGATCGCTTCACAGAGAGGCAGAAACAAGGCATTTCCCCCGTTCTGCCTTGTGACATGACAGGCATCTACTGCTCCCTGTCATTAGAAGCAGTGATCGCTGTCATGTCAGTGGTAGCACACCCCCCCCACAGTTAGAATCACTCCCTAGGACACACTTAACCCCTTGATGGCCCCTTAGTGTTTAACCCCTTCCTTGCCAGTGTCATTTATACAGTAGTCAGTACAATTTTATGGCACTGATCGCTGTATAAATGACAATAGTCCCAAAATAGTGTCAAAGGTGTCCGATGTGTCCACCATAATGTCGCAGTCATGATAAAAATCGCAGATCGCCGCCATTACTAATAAAAAAATAATGATAATAAAAATGCCATAAATCTCCTATTTCAGGCATGTCCAAAGTCCGGCCCGCGGGCCAATCACGGCCCAGTTTTGAATGGCCTGCCTGGTTATCTAAACCAGACCTCAAAAAATCCACTCGCCTGCTCGCATTTTGCGAGTGGATTTTGAGGTCTCGCGAGTGTAGGAGAGCCGCTGCCTGTCTGATTAGGGCGGCAGAGGAACATAACAGCTTTCGTTTCAATAGCTGCTTGTTCCCCGCCGCGCGCCGTCATATACAGCCCCTCCCCCTTGTCCGTGGAACTTTGATAGACAGATAGACAGATCACCTGACCCAGGATTGGACGGGTGATCTGTCTATCAAAGTGACTCGGACAAGGGGGAGGGGCTGTATATGATGGCGCGCGGCGGGGAACAAACAGCTATTGAATTTAAAGCTGTTATGTTCTCCTGGCGCTCTAATCAGACAGGCAGCGGCGGCGGGTCTCCTCCCCTGCACAGGTAGGCTGCATTGGGGACACAAGCTGCACTGGAGGACACAGGGGACACAGGCTGCACTGGGGGGGGACACAGGCTGCACTGGGGGGGACACAGCCTGCACTGGGGGGGGGGACACAGCCTGCACTGGGAATCTGTAGTACGAATCTTTTCGAATACGAATTTTGTACGTAATACGAAATTCCGTTTACGAATTTCGGCTCCGAATTATTCAAATCCAACTACCAAATATCGGATTTCAACTAATACGAAAGAAATTATTATAGCGGATATAACGAATGAATTCGAATGATTCAAATGACAAAGTGTCATTTTTGCAGGAAAAATTCCGTTTACGAATTTCGGCTCCAAATTATTCGAATCCAACTACCAAATATAGAATTTCAATTAATACGAAAGAAATTATTATAGCGGATATAACGAATGATTCGAATGAATTTGAATGATTCGAATGACAAAGTGTAATTTTTTGCAGGAAAAAAAGCTATTTAAAATCACTCGCTGCTAATGAATTGTCGGCTCCCTTAACACAGAGAACAGTTATTCATTGAAAGTCATTGATTTAAAAAAAAGCGTGGGGGTCCCCCCAAATTCAATAACCAGGCCCTTCAGGTCTGCTATGGATATTAAGGGGAACCCCACTTCAAATTTAAAAAAAAAATGACGTGGGGTCCCCCCTAAATATCCATACCAGACCCTTCTGGTCTGGGATGGATTTTAGGGGAACCCAGGGCAAAAAAAATGGCGTGGGGGCCCCCTACAAAATCCATACCAGACCCTTTATCCGAGCACGCATGCTGGCAGGCCGCAGGAAAAGAGGGGCGGACGAGAGCGCCCCGCCCCCTCCTGAACCGAACCAGGCCACATGCCGTCAACATTGGGAGGGTGCTTTGGGGGGTCTGAGACCCCCCAAAGCACCTTGTCCCCATGTTGATGAGGACAAGGGCCTCATCCCCATAACCCTGGCCATTTGTTGTGGGGGTCTGCGGGCGGGGGGCTTATCAGAATCTGGAAGCCCCCTTTAACAAGGGGACCCCCAGATCCCGGCCCCCCCTGTGTGAAATGGTAAGGGGGTACAAAAGTACCCCTACCATTTCACCAAAAAAGTGGCAAAAATGTTAAAAATGACAGGAGATGGTCTTTGACAATTCCTTTATTACAATCTTCTTTCATCTTCTTTCTTCTGGTCTTCTTCCTTTCTTCATCCTTCGGTTTCTTCATCTTCTCCTTCCGGCATCTTCTTCCATCTTCTTCTTCCTCCGATCCGCTTCTTCTTGCTCTGGTCTTCTCGTCCTTCTCGTCCGGCATCTTCTTCCATGGCTTTGGCGTCTGTTCTTCTGTCGGGCCGCTCCTCGCAATGGGAGGCTCCCGCTGTGTGAGGCTTCGCTGCGTCTGACAGGTCTTTTATAACGGAGGGCACCTGGTGACCCCGCCCCCCTCTGACGCACGGGGACTTCCCTATGGCTTTCCCCATGACGTAATTTCTGTGTTACGGGATTCATTAGCGGCGAGTGATTTTAAATAGCTTTTTTTCCTGCAAAAATGACACTTTGTCATTCGAATTCATTCGAATCATTCGTTATATCCGCTATAATAATTTCTTTCGTATTAGTTGAAATTCGATATTTGGTAGTTGGATTCGAATTATTCTATGTGTTACGGGAACCGGCAATTCATTAGCCGCGAGTGATTATTAACGATTCGTAATGATTCAAATTTTTTTACGATTCGTACGAAATTCGTATTTTGTACGAATTTGAACGGAATTCGTACACGAATTACGATTTTTTTTTTTTTTACGGAACGAAACGAAACAAATTTTTTGACGGTTCCCATGTCTACTACTTAGGGGTGTACTCACTTTTGTTGCCAGCGGTTTAGACATTAATGGTTGTGTGTCGAGTTATTTTGAGGAGACAGCAAATTTACACTGTTATACAAGCTGTACACTCACTACTTTACATTGTAGCACAGTGTCATTTATTCAGTGTTGTCACATGAAAAGGTATAATAAAATATTTACAAAAATGTGAGGGGTGTACTCACTTTTGTGAGACACTTTGTGTATATGTGTGTGTGTGTGTGTGTGTATGAATATATATATATATATATATATATATATATATATACACATACATACCGTATCCACGGCTCCCAACTGTCCCTGATTTTGAGGGACTATCCCTGATTTGGAGCAATGTCCCTCATTCCTCCTCATTTTGGTCTGATCTATATAGATGTGTATATAAAAGTGTTTGCCAGTGCTAAACCTTTCATTTGATTTCTAAATTGCTGCATTTGTAAATTCTAAGCCAATATAAAGGACTAGTAGTTAAAAAAAAAAAAAAGCATTTGTAGATTTAACTAATCTTGTTTTTTGTACAATTCTCCTTTTAACCACTTAAGCCCCGGACCAATTTGCAGCCAAAGGACCATGCCCCTTTTTGCGATTCGGCACTGCGTCGCTTTAACTGACAATTGCGCGGTCGTGGGACGTGGCTCCCAAACAAAATTGGCGTCCTTTTTTTCCCCACAAATAGAGCTTTCTTTTGGTGGTATTTGATCACCTCTGCGTTTTTTAGCGCTAACAAAAACAGAGCGACAATTTGGAAAAAAAAATGCAATATTTTTTACTTTATGCTATAATAAATATCCCCCAAAAATATATAAAAAAATGTTTTTCCTCATTTTGGGCTGATACGTATTCTTCTACATATTTTTGGTAAATAAAATTGCAATTAGCAATTATTGATTGGTTTGCGCAAAAGGGTTTACAAAATAGGGGATAGTTTTATAGCATTTTTATTAATATATATATATATATATTTTTTACTAGTAATGGCGGCCATCAGCGATTTTTATTGTGACTGCGATATTATGGCAGACACATCGGACATATTTTTGGGACCATTGTCATGCATACAGCAATCGGTGCTATTTAAATGCACCGATTCCTGTGTAAATGACACTGGCAGTGAAGGAGTTAACCACTAGGAGGCGGGGAGGGGTTAAGTGTGATGTGTGTTTATTTACTGTAGGGGGGCGTGGCTTGACATTTGACATCACTGATTGTCTGTTCCCTGTCATCGGGAAAGACGATCAGTGTCAGTCGCACTAGGAAGCACGGGGAGAGGTTTGTTTACACATACCTCTCCCCGTTCATCAGCTCTGTGACCCGATTGGGGGACTCTTAAAGGGCAACGTACCTGTACGTTGATATGCCCAGCCGTGCCATTCTGACGACATAAATGTGCAGAAGGCGGTCCTTAAGTGGTTAACCACTTCAATACTGGGCCTATTCTGGCACTTCTCTCCTTCATGTAAAAATCATAATTTTTTTGCTAGAAAATTACTCAGAACCCCAAACAATATATATGTTTTTTTTTAGCAGACACCCTAGGGAATAAAATGGCAGTCATTGCAACTTTTTATCTCACATGGTATTTGCGCAATAGTTTTTCAAACGCATTTTTTTTGTGAAAAAAACGGTTTCATGAATTAAAAAATAACAAAACAGTAAAGTTAGCCCAATTTTTTTTATATAATGTGAAAGGTGATGTTACGCCGAGTAAATAGATACCTAACATGTCACGCCTTAAAATTGCGCACAATCATGGAATGGCGCCAAACTTCGGTACTTCATAATCTCCATAGGCGATGCTTTAAATTTTTTTACAGGTTAGCAGTTTAGAGTTACAGAGGAGGTCTAGTGCTAGAATTGTTGCACGCGCTCTAATGCACTGGCGATACCTCACATGTGTGGTTTGAGCGGCGTTTACATATGTGGACAGGACTTGCGCGTGCGTTCGCTTCTGAGCGTGATCTATCGGGGCTTTTACATTTTTTATTTTACTTAATTTTTTTTACATTTTATTTGGATCACTTTTATTCCTATTACAAGGAATGTAAACATCCCTTGTAATAGGAATCTATGTGACAGGTCCTCTTTATGGAGAGATGTGGGGTCAATAAGACCCCACATCTCTCCTCCAGGCTGGAAAGCATGAGATCTGGGTACCGGGCGTGACGTCATAACGTCGCGCCCGGGCCTCCGTTGGTCATAGAGATGACCGGAGATCTCTATGCTCGTCATCCGGCGGCAGGCAATTCTTCCTCCCGTTGCCTATAAGAATGATCAAGCGGTCGGAACTGCCGATATGATCATTCTTATCGTGCACAGAATCGCCGGCCGGAAAGATTGATATCTGAATGGTGCCTGTAGCTATAGGCATCATTCAGAAATCCCCCCCAAAAGGCAAGGACGTCATTTTACTATGGCCGGGTATTATAGTGGTTAAGGGGGCGTGGCAAGGGGTGTGTCCTATGCCTGCATTCTTTTGCTGATAGGTGTCCCTCATTCCCATCTCAAAAAGTTGGGAGGTATGCACATGAACATTTATTAATAAAACCATACCAGTACATGGCGTGGAAATATATGAAAAGGTTAAAAGAGTAATTCCAGTCAATAATGAAATGTTTCCTATTAATATTTAGCATACTATCTTTATCTTTGATATTATTAATTTTCTGGCTAGCCGATTGTCTCGCTTAGTGTTATTTAAGCAAGATAATCAGTTTCTTCCTGTTCTTCACCGACAACGCTATCGTCCTTTATCTGAATTTGCCAAGCTGCCTTTCACTTCCTGAAAAGGTTGTCAGTCGTTCTTAGACAGGCATGCCTAGTCCTGCCCAGCCCCACCCCTCCTATCCTTCACAGAACATGATCTCCTCCTGTCTTCATAGCCTCGTTTTGGCTAGCAGCTTCTCCTGACATAGCGAGCGAGAGGGCAGGCTTTGGAAGTATGTTATGCTCACTCCTTATGGATCCAGCAGCACATAACACACACACACACACTTTGTTAGATTACAATGCAACATGCTGCAGGATTTCTACAGTGCAGAACCACGTGGTTGTTTCAGCAGAGGGAGCTGGGGAAGAAATGTCACGTGACTGGTGCAATATATGAAAGAAATATGGTACAAAGAGAACATAAAGGAACATTTTTGAAAGTTTGGAAGGATACCGATCGATTTCTATTGCTCATTACATGTAGTAGTGAGTTTAAGGCTCCGTTTCCACTAGTGCGACTTGTCATGCAACTTTGGACACAAAGTTGCATGACAGGTCAGAGCCCATTGATTTCAATGGCAGCCATTCCCAGCTATGCAACTTTGAAAAGGGGCCTGCACTACTTTGATCCAGAGAGTGTAAAGGTGGATCAAAGCTGCACTCATTCGTATCAGAGTCGCACTCTAAATCACGCAACTTTGGATTTGGAGTCACACTAGTGGAAACGTAGCCTAAGGCTAGAGTGCGACTCTGATCCAACTTTACACGCTCTGGCTCAAAGTTGCATCAAAGTAGTGCAGTATCTTTTCAAAGTCGCTGATTTTCAAAGTTGCATAGATGGGAACAGCTGCCATTGAAATCAATGGGCTGTGACTTGTCATGTGACTGTGTCCAAAGTCGCACTAGTGGAAATGGAGCCTTAGTCTACGTTTCTACCATTGTGACTTTGAGTGCAGCTTTGATCCAATTTTACACTCTCTGGATCAAAGTTGCATCAAAGTAGTACAGGTACCTTTTTAAAGTTGCATAGATTGGAACAGGGAAGCAAAGGGCTGTGACTTGTCATGAGACTGTGTCCAAAGTCGCACTATTGGAAACGTAGACAGTGTGGTTGCCTGTACTATTCCTTTAATGTATAGCGATCATTGTAGACTGAGCTGAGACCCCCAGCTACACTGACAGTTCCCCATGTCCAGCTCCCTTCTCCTGTGGTAGTCTGAATTCAAAGCCCTGCACAGCTATACTGTATATGTGCACTACACCTCCCAGCACTCTTGGGTCCTGATTGGATGGATCTTTTAAAATGTAATTTTCCCCATGAATTAGGATGTACAATGCAATATGATGAGCGCACACTGGGCAGAAACCCAAAATCAGCTCCTCCCATCCTGTATACGGCCACTGGCTACACAGGAACACTGTGCCTCCCTGGAAGTGATGTCACTAGCTTACAGTAACCACACCCACTTGCTGCTCTTGGACTCAGAAAGAAGTAGAATTGAAGTCATGTGAGCCACTGGATACTGCAAAATAATTAAAAAAAAAAAAAAAATAAATAAAAAGGTACAAAAACTGTTTTTCATTTTGAGACATAAGGCTTGCATTAATGATTGCAGGGGAGAATTTAAGTATTCGGCGTTACTTCCACTTTAAAACACAGAGTATCCACAAGTAGGTAGGTGTACAAGGCGAAACCACCATAGGCAGTTGTGTATATATAGGGACATCCAGTAAAGAAGCAAAGCTTACTAAGCCCAGGGCTGGAGTGATGACAAGCCGGTTCTGAGATGGAACACAGTGCCCAAACAGGAAGATGCATGTCAGTGGGGCCTGATACCTGGGAACTGGTAAGCTGGAGGAATACTTGCTGCCAAACCATCATGGAGCACCGGATCCTCCACCAAGCCAAGGAGCAGACAGATCGGATGTTAAATCATCTGCTGGAGACATGCTGAGGATCAAACAGAGATGGAATGCAAGCTAAGCTGGAGGCTGGAGTCACATGTGTGGTGTTACACCGCTGTCATGACAATGGATTTCGAGCGTGGCCCTTCTACAGGTCATGTGACAAAGGCAGCCAAAGTTTATACAAGGACTAAAATGGCATATTAATTACATTAAAGGCAAAAAGCAGCCCTTTTTCCCTCAGAAGTGGCTTGCATCATAGGATTTAAATGGATAGCATCCAAGAAGATGTCCTAATATAATTTTAAATTTAAAACACTCCTGAAAAAAATTAAATATAATATAAACCAGTGGTAAACTTGGACACAATGGAAAATTGGCAGAAGGAGCATGAAACAGTACAGACATCTCGAATCCCACGAGTTTCATGGGGGTTGAAGGGGAGATCGACTGCAAATACGTCTGGGATATCAATAACAGACCCCACTGGATGCACAGAAACACCAGATGACGAGATGAACAGACAAATGGATGAAAAACAAATAAATAAAGACGTAAATATACGCTGTAGTACCCCAACCCCCCTGGTAATGGTGGAACCAACCTTGAGGGACGTTCTTATGGCAGTACAGGCTTGTAATAATTCACTGTTATCATTAACAAATCAGATGTTAGAACTAAAAGGAGACATTGCAACTATGAGATATGAGAATCAGAAAATATGTGAAAGAACTACTGCGGTGGAAACAAGAGTAGGAGAATTGGAGGACTCAATACCGTTGATAAAAAAGGATACACATTTGATAAAAACACAGACAAGGGATCAAAATCAAAGAATGGAAGAAATGGAGAATAGACAAAGACGCAATAATGTCCGCATACTAGGTCTACCGGAACAAGAAGAAGGCCAATCAGCTGTTACATTTTTTGAAAAATGGTTAATGGACATTTTCGGGGTGGAAGGCTTCTCTAAAACGTTTGCAATAGAACGAGCACATCGCATAAGAAGCCGCGCCCCTTCCACCGGAGATAGACCCAGGCCAATTATTATTAGATTATTGAATTGCCAAGATAGAGATAATATATTGTCTAAAGCAAGACAGAGAGGCAACATTGAGCATAAGGGCCATAAAGTATCCTTCTATCCGGATTTTTCGGTGGAAGTACAGAAGCAGAGGGCGAAATTTAAGGATGTCAAACGGCGATTATTTTCACTAAAGATTAAATATGCAATGTTGTTTCCGTCAAAATTACGTATTACAGATCGGGATGGAGTTAAATTTTTTGATACACCCGACGCAGTTAGTACATGGCTGGATGGAAGAAAGGAATAGCTTAGGCATAATTATTGAAGAGTAGATAAGATGGAGTCAGATGAGAGGGGGATTTTTCACCTTCAGAGTCTACCTGTAGTCTTTTTTTTTTCTTTTTTTTTCCCAGGGAGGCGGGGGGGGGGGGGGTTACTCCTCCTGCCCCACCTGGGTAGTTACATGGTACAGCCGTAACGTTGGAAATGGCTACAGTGGGCCCCCAGTATGGGTCCCGTGTGGACAAGAAGTATGTTGTTGTAGCTGATTCCCCCCCCCACTAGGGAGGGACTTTCAGCTTGGGATGATAGTGTCCAGATACAGATTGAAGTGAGTTGGGAGGGGGGAGGGGGGGATGGAAGTAGTAGGATTTTATGGAGTGAAACAGGGTTGGGGAGGGGGGGGGGTGGTTATAAGGGTGGGTGGTGTGTGTGGGTGGGCTCCCCCATTTTTTTTTTTTATATATATTTTTTTTTCCTTTTCTTTTTCTCTTCTTTTTCTTTTTGCTGCTCCTCCTCCTCCTCCTCCTGGCCTTCTCTCTCCCCGTCTTCTATCCTTCAGGGATTACGGCTATACCCCAAAAAACTCTTACTCTTTATTCTTTATTCTTGTCTTTACTTTTTATTTTAATGCAAAATGACAAGTAAAATTAAAGTGATGTCTTGGAATGTCAGAGGATTGGGGGATAACAGAAAGAGAAGCGCGGTAAAAGAACTAATTGAATTCTATGATCCCGCAATAATCTGCCTGCAGGAGACACATAAGGGGAAGGAGGATGACAAAATGTTTGATAAATTTAAATATAAACATGGATTTCATGCTATATACTCAACATACTCCCGTGGAGTTAGTATTTTGATCTCAAACTCTATTAGGTTTACCTGTAGGCAGTGTATTAAAGACCCGATTGGCCGATATTTAATGTTGTTATGCTCCATAAATGATAGAATAATCCTCTTGGTAAATGTGTATATTCCCCCACCATATAAGGACGATGTGTTAAAAAAGGTTTTTGAAAAGATGGCGCAATGGCCTGATGTTCCTACAGTGATAATTGGGGACTTCAATAATGTATTAAATGAAGAGCTGGACAGACATAGCAACAAAAAGAGTAATGGAGGGGGAAAGACCACAAGATGGGCCAACCAGATACAAGAGATGGGTCTATCAGATGTATGGAGAGTAAGATACCCGGATAGTAAAGAATACTCATGCTACTCAAGTACATATAGATCATTATCCAGAATCGACATGGCTTTGGGAAATGGTCATTTTCTCCAATTAGTCAAAACAATTCAGTACGAATCAAGGGGAATCTCGGACCACTCCCCATTAACTTTGACTTTAGAGTGGACGGAACAGTTGATCCGGCCAATGTGGAAAGTTAATCCACAGTGGCTGTCCCTGATTCCAGAGAGTAGTAAAATAAAACATCTGCTAATGGGCTTTTTTGGAGATAATAAGGGCTCAGCTTCAGCGTTAATGGTGTGGGATACAATGAAAGCATACCTCAGAGGCTTAATAATTAAAGAAATATCTAAAATTAAACTAGCCACAAGACAGCGGGAGGAAGAGATAACCCAAAGAGTTAAGCAGACCGAACAAGACTACATATTAGATTCTAATGAGGAGAAATTTAGAGCATGGCAGGACGTACAGATGCTATATAAAAATTTGATTATAACTAAGGCCGAAAATACTAGATTCATGCAGAACCAAAAGCACTACGAAATGGGGGAACAGGTGGGTCATATGTTAGCAATGATAGCACGGAACCAGGAAGGCCCATCCAGTATAGTTGCCATTGAAGACGAAAAGGGGATAGTAAAGTATGATACAGAGGGTATCCAAAAGATATTTGTAGATTTCTATTCACGGTTGTATGAATCGGAAATCCTAAATGTAAAGGAAAAGACTGAACAATTCTTAGACAAGTTAACTATGCCCAAATTGAATTCAATGGAAAGAGAATCCTTGGATACCCCTATAACTATGGTAGAGTTGGAGGAAGCAGTGGGACAAATTCAAAACAATAAATCTCCAGGGATGGATGGACTCCCCGTGGAGATATATAAAATATACGGTCAGATCTTGATCCCAGAACTTCTTGAAGTACTGAATGCAGCATATATCACACGGGAACTCCCTAAATCAATGATGGAAACAATAATAATTATAATATTAAAACCGGATAAAGACCCACTAAAGCCTGGCTCTTATCGGCCAATATCTCTCCTTACATCTGATGTTAAAATACTAGCCAAGGTCCTAGCAAATAGATTGTCTAGATACATTGATACTCTGATCCATAGGGATCAAACAGGCTTCATCCCCTCCAGATCAGCAGCCACAAACATTCGTAGGCTCTTTCTGAATCTACAATTACCAATGGATAACGGGGGAGCTGGTGCCATCCTGTCATTGGATGCTCAGAAGGCTTTTGACATGGTAGAATGGGAATATCTATGGATGGTACTGATTGCCTTTGGCATAGGCCCAGGCTTTATAACCTGGCTAAAAATACTATATAAAGACCCCAGGGCAAAGTTGAGGATCAATGGCACTATGTCACCAGCTTTCCCGTTGTCCCGGGGGACTAGACAGGGTTGCCCTCTGTCCCCCTTGCTGTTTGCATTGGCAGTGGAACCACTGGCCGCTGCAGTCAGACAGTCTGCGGGGATAGAGGGATTCCAACGTGCAGGAAGAGAGGATAAAATAGCTTTGTATGCAGATGATGCCTTAATTTTCCTTAGTGACCCCACAAAATCCTTAGAGGAACTCATGAATCTTGTATCTACATTTGGACAGCTCTCTGGGTTTCGCATCAACTGGGAGAAATCGGTGTTAATGCCGCTACATAATGTAAACACTTCTTTACCAGACTGTGCTAAACAAATTCAAATAAAACACAGAATTAGGTACTTAGGGATTGAGGTAACACGGAAAGTGGGGGATTATATTGACCTTAACCTTAGACCATTATTGACTAGGCTCAAAGATAAATGTCAGACCTGGTGCAAACTTCCATTAACCGTGATTGGAAGGGCAAATCTTATAAAGATGATCTGGGCCCCACAATTATTATATATTTTTCACAACTGCCCGATGTGGATAGCTGCATTTTGGTTTAAAAGGATAGAATCGCTTTTTCGCGAACTTATCTGGAAGAAAAAATATGCACGTATTAAACTAACAACTTTAATGCTGGCCAAAGATGAGGGGGGACTCGCTATTCCACATCCAAAAAATTATTTTTTGGCCTCACAAACCCAGCATTTCTATGGCTGGACAGAAGTAGATGAGAATGATCCGATACAAGCATTATTACTCCCACTGGGTAAAGGATACTCATTGATGTCCCTACTAGAGACAAAAACTTTTCAAAAAGATAAGAAATTCATAACAGGCGGACTATTTAATAAGGTATGGCTAGCAATAAAAAAGATTACTAGTATTGCTGGCTATACCTCCTATACACCAATATGGAATAACGCAAATTATGAGGAAGTACAGAGATTGGAGGGATTTGGGTTTTGGCAAACTCAGGGGCTGAGATTTGTGGAACAACTGTTTTGGAATGATAAAATAAAATCATTTGCGGAAATATTTGAGGAATTTAGGATTCCAAGACAGAGGTTCTTTCAATATCTCCAGCTTAGACATGCCTTTCATGACCAGGCCCGTACATCTGTATTTATGCTTAACGAATCCAAAATAACAACACTGTTGAAGAAAAGGGACCAAAAGAAGGGACTTATATCTAAAATTTATGAGATAATGCAGAAAAAATTTGAGGAAGAGGTAGAGGTGTCGGCTAGGAAGCAATGGGAGCGAGACCTGGGAGCACTGACTGATGCTCAGTGGTCGGAGGTCTTGTCTGCGATCCCAAAGGTATCACTGTCGGATACTCAAAAACTAACACAAATCTTTATTACGCATAGATCATACTATACACCTGAGAAATTATTTAAGTGGAAACGCAGAGAGTCCCCTTTATGCCCTCGATGTAGTGGCGCACCGGCTAATTTAATACACATGCTGTGGAGATGTCCCAAACTCCATCGATATTGGCAGGATATAATCCAAAATATAAATAGTGTACTAGGAATAGAAATGCTATTAGATCCAAATCTATGCTTATTAAATATAGTGGCGGAACCAAATATCTCAAAAAATATCCATACCGCACTGACGAGAGGCCTATTTCAGGCACGAAAACTAATAGCCCAGAAATGGATATCTATATATCCTCCGACGGTTGAAGAATGGAGAACACAAATAAAAGAAACTATATTAAAGGAGGAATTTATTTATACACATAGAGGGAGTCGAGACAAATTTGATGCTATTTGGAAAAGATGGGTAGAGACCTGGGATAATGAAAATAAAAGATGAACCAACATGGGTAGAGGTTGATATTTGGAGGGGATGGGAGGATGGGGGGAGGGCTGAAGGGGCTGGAGGAGGTGAATACAGGTGGGGGCGGCAGAGGAAAAAATTCTCCCTTTTTTTTTTCTTATTTTTATTTTAGTATTATTATTATTATTATTATTATTATTATTTATTTTTTTGTCTTTTTGGGGGGGGGGGGTGAGTGGGTGGCTGGTGTGGCAGATGAATGCTAGAAGTTTATGTATCTGGGATGAAATGTATGCTTAAATGTATAACTTGTATTGTTAAGAAAAGAATTAAAATAAAAAAAGTACTGAATTAAAAAAAAAATATAATATAAAAACAAAACCATAAAAAGAAAAAACACCCAAAAAAGAAAAAACACCCAAAAAAGAAAAATTTAAAATTATTTTTTTCACTGGAAATTTAAAGTAAGTATATATATATATATATATATATATATATATATATATATATATATAAACGCATGCACAAAGAAAACAAAAAAGGGGTGTACAAAATAAAGTCCAATAAAGGTAAAATTACCCCCCCAAATGTCAATCCCACTGATCACTCTAGGAAAATATTGCTTGGATTGTAACCAGCATAAAATAAATAGTAAATGCCCACCAGAGATGCCAGGCCTAAGGGGATCTAGAGATCATCCACTAAGATTAGGGATCTCCCATTGCAAAACATCTGAATTATACTAGCAATAATACAAAAAAATATAAATAAATAAAATAATGTTATGAGGATATATGGCTCCCACAAGTCAAAAAAGGTATAAGTCAATAATATAATATATAGACAAACTAAAATGTTCAATGGACTCTCCATTCCCCCGTAAAAAGTGGAAACTCATCAACACAGGTATTATTTTCACAATATAATCCACAAAATTCATAAAAGGCATTATGAAGGGAAAAAATAAAAAAAAACACCAAACAAACACACACACACACACACACACACACACAAATCCAGTTACTTTTTTGCAAAAATAATTTATTAAAATTAGAAAACATTTCACAAAAATGTCCAGAAACGTAAACTTTTTTGTGTAGAAATACATACAATATTTGTAAATATAATTTCAATCAATCTTCAGAGTAGTTTATAACACATTAGGCAAACTATGACAAGAATAGGTCAATAAAATAGATCTCATTTAATGTGAGTTTTACAGTTCAGACATTGGAGACCTTGAAATATATTGTAACCTCTGTAGTATTTTTTTTACAATTTTGTAACTTGCCGTTTCATTGCAGCATTTCCTCTGGCGATTATGAAAAGCTTTCTAGATGTAACAGATCATTTCTAAAGAGACTGTTAGGAAACGGGAACATGATGTTATCCCATAGCTTATAAAGTTCTTTACTTTCATGGTATAAAGGGCTCGTTCACACAAAAACGCATAGAAAATTGACATGCATTTTAAGCCCATTGTGCTTTCAAAAAAATAAATAAAAAATCTTGTACAGGCCACATCTAGCTTTAAAATTTCGAACTTTTGTTCTACTACTAATAGAGAAGCATTGCATCCAGTAAAAATGCATACATGCTGCATTTTTATGCAAGGCACCTGTATGGTCTGAACAGGACACACAGTAAACTGATCCTTAGAATGTAGATTTCACGTTGTTTCATAATACTTTTAAATGAAGCAGAATACATCATCTTTCTGCTGTAGCTAGAATATTTTTGAGAAAAAGAAAGCCGCAGGAAACGAAGGGATGAGCCATTTTTTTTGCTGCACTTTTCTTACTTTAGTTTACTAGAAAGGAGAATGCACTAGTAGGCCCCTACTGACTGGTTTAGCATAAAAAAGGAAGCTAAAACACTCAAACCACTTTTTATAGAATTGTAACAGAAAAAGAACCTTTCCTCTAAGCTACAGCAAGGCAAAAAAAAAAAGATGTGTCAGTCAGCTGTAGATCTATCTACACACACTATACAATCTCATTGTACAATCTTTTAGCTTTACAAAAAAACTATGTAAATGCGAAGACACACCTAAACAATCCATTTACCCATCAAATCAGGTAAGGCTCTTGTACTACATCATTGATGATAGGTCTAAAGGAGACTACACAATCAGATTGTATAGTGTATTGTCAGCCTATGTTGCAGAAGACTTTAACCTTACTACCGAACACCTATTAAACTATTGGTTACGAACTGGATATTTAGCAAACTATCACAAGTGACTTGAATCATCTTTGACAAAACAGAAATGTCTTCCTGCAAAAAAATAAAAAATCAGCAGCAAGGCCCGTAACAACGGGTCATTATTATGAAATAAACAGCCACTGATGGCCGAACCTTTGAAAACAGGGGTAAAGAACCAGCTTTACCATTACTATTATTACTGATTACAGTTACCAGATGTCGACATTATAGATAGCCATGTGCTTTATACCTTTAGAAATGCAGACATAATACACATTAACTATACTATACTTTGTCTACAGATGTCACGGATATTCAGGCAAAGTGCATCTATTAATAAGGCTATACATAGTAATCGAAGACCATTTTTACAAAATATACAAGTAAGGCAAACAAATGACAACTCAAGTATACTGTAGTATCCAAAAAGGCTTCAGTTATCCATTCCTTCCATACATATAGACACCCAGTGTATGATTTTCCTACAGTAAGCAGCAATATAGGCTTACTTAAAGCACAACTTCACTTAAAAAATAAAAGTTCTGCTCATCCTCCTCCTTCCCTACTGTAACATTTTTGGTGCTTTTTCTTGTGTCAGAAAATACCTTTTTCTGACAGGTACTCACTCCCAATTCCACACCTAGGTGGAAATCAGAGGCTTGACCCTACCCCTCTCTCTGCCTGCAACCTCCCGAGACACGTTGTACGTCCCAGGAGGCTGTGGGACCAGTCTGAAAGTGCAGCACAATCTTGCGTATGTGCAGTGGTAAGCCTGCTGCGAAAAAGCAGGCTGTCACAGCTGGATCCCGCAGCCAGAAGGGCGAGGCCAAGGATTCAAAGACCAGTGAAGAACCTGCTCGGCTGGACTCCTGGACTCACAATTGCCTGTCTTTTTAAAAAAGTCAGCAGCTACAGTATTTATAGCTGCTGAATTTTATTTTTTAAAGGAATGTAGTTCTTCTTTAAAGCAGAACTGAACAATTTACCTAAATTGGGGCCCCACCAGGAGCTTGTTTCATAATGTGTAGTAAAAGTATACATAGCAGATTTACACATTATGGCACACTTTGTAAATCCCTTCTCCAGTGAGGCGATGACCATGGTCCCCCTGGTCTCTGGCACTTTTACTGTATATTAGTCAAGCCCTCTTCCAGGTTTAGAGTCTTTGGCCATCTTGATCGTCAAAACTGGGATGATGCAACATCCACTTATGTTCATGGGAGTTATTTTGTCCTGGAACTTAATTGTGCCAGGAATGCACAATTTTCTGTGCATGTCTGATTCAGAGTACATTTAAAAAAACACTGACAGGCCAGGAGAAACATTTATGACAGAAATTAGTGCAAAATCTGGTGCAGCTGTGCATGGTAGCCAATAAACTTGAACATTCAGCTTGTTAAATTAAGCTTTTAAAAAAAAAAAAAAACAACCAGGAAGCTCATTAGTTTCTATGCAGAGCTGCATCAGCTTTTGCACTGTCCAGTTTTAGAAAATCAACCCAGTAGGTTATCTTCTGCCATAAAAGCTTACCGGTTAGCAATTTTTTTTTTTTTTTAAAGCACCAGTTCAGATCTGCTTTAAATCAACTAACTTTAATATTTCTAAATAGAAATTTACTATCCTGACCACTTCACTAAAAAATAAACTTGGGTGGAAGTCTAATAGTTCATTCATAGTTCATTGAGCCTGATTTACTATAAGTTGAGAATTTTCACTCAAATTGTAGCAGTGTTCATTTTGAGTACTCAATGTTCAGATAAAATTAGGGCTGATACAACTAATCGATTAAATCGACAACTAATCGATTACCATTTTCATAATCGATTAATCGGCCAGTAACATAATGGGGTAAAAAAAAAATAAAAAAACATGAGCCCTCTATAGTACACAAAGAGCAAATAAATGAACCCCTACAGTAGTGATTATCTGCTTTTTTTTTTGTACTATAAAGGGCTAATTTTAGTTTTTTTTTTAACCCCCATTATGTCACTAAACGTCTCAGGCCTGGTTCACATCTGGGTTTTTTTGGTGCTTTTTGCAGAAACGCACTACAGTTCATTTACATGGTTTCCTATGGGACACATTCACATCTATGCTTTTTTTTCAGTCTCTGCTGTTTGGAAAGGGTCAGGGACTTTTTTTTTAACGCAAAACTGCTTTTTTTGGTTCAAGATACTTCAATGGAGAAGCTGCAGAAAAGCATGTAATACGTTTTTGCAGCAATTTGTGTTTTTTAATCTGCCCAACAACAAATTGGCCAAAAAAAGTATCTCTCTTCTGTCTGTTATTCTCAGAGTGGATTAGAGATTTTGCTCCCTAACCATATAGTTGGTTATTTATATTTAACACTGCATATAGATATTTAATAATAAATTGCCTTTTTTTTTTAAACTCTACATATTATTAAACTAAATTATACACCATGCTTTTTTTTTTTAAGGTTATTAACCGATTATTCAAAACAATAATCAGCCAACTAATCAATTATGAAAATAATCGTTAGTTGCAGCCCTAGATGAAATAAACAGGAATTTGCTTTTCACATGACTGTATAAGTAAAGCACATCTTCACTCAAGTTTATGGAGTGAAAACTCTCAGCTCTCTTAGTAAATCACAATAAAAAGATGTTTGCCAGCACACTATGGAGCGACACAAATAGCGTCCAAAAGGAGTGGTTTATTGCATGATCACAATATGGGAATAGTGCAACTTTTCGGAGCCGCGCAGGGCCCCTTCGTCAGGCATGTGAAACATTGCACTATTCCCATATTGTGATCATGCAATAAACCACTCCTTTTGGACGCCATTTGTGTCGCTCCATGGTGTGCTGGCAAACATCTTTTTATTGTGATTTGAACCAGTATCCAGCTGGTTGTTGCTACAGCACCCAAAAACTGTGAGCATTTCCAGGAACGTGTGCGATGGGAAAATGAAGTACTACTCTTAGTAAATCAGCCACATAGGTCTTAAAGGAGAACTGTTACACGGACCTTTTCTTTTTACCACAGGGTAATGGTAAGTGCTGCCTTTCTAAGAAAAAAATCTTGGGTTAAAATCTCTTCCTCCACGTAATATGGTAATGAAGATCAAAAGTGATGCAGGAGAAGGAAGCTATAAAAGTGCTTCCTAAGGTGGCTTACTATTCAGAAAGAACAGCATGAGTCACCATCAATACACGAGCACTGATCAAACCACAAAATTAGCTAAAGACAAAAAAAACACACACACTTGTCCAAATTCTTTTGGGGGGAAAAATAAAAAAGTTAATGCTCCAAATGAAAGATGTGGAACAAAGGGTGGGTGAGATATCTTTTTTCTTTCTCCTACAGCACCATGTGTTGTACAGCAAAGTAATTGGACTTCAGCTACATGCCAAGGAAAAAAAAAAAAAGAAGAAAATAAAAACTTATGCGTTGAGTGCCATCAGCCGGATCCAGCAAAAAAGTCTTCTTACGTTAATGGGTACCACAAGATGCTGCAACTTCGGGGTAACAGGATTACATCATCACTGTCCATCTGCTACACTGCCATGTGTAGGTTTGGCTATTAAATGTCTTTACATAGGTCCTATGGCTTGGTGCTGGCCAGGTCATTTAACTTTGATCTATGCTTAAGTATCAATGGCGCTGTCAAAGTGAACAATTAGCCTTTAGAGGAAATCTCAAGTCCCCAAGGACTTCGGTGGGTCCTGCTTGTACCGATAGTTTTTCATTACATTAAAAAGCCCACAGACAAAAAATATAAAGGCGATGATGGCAAAATACCCAGCATAGATCTTAAACTGCAAAACAAAACAAAAAAAAAAACATAAAAGTTTGGTAAAACATTTGTTGCAAAACATTTGTCAGCTGGATACAGCTACCTAAATCAAAAGTTACCAGAAGGCCTAGTAGCAGGTATTTAGGGAGTCTACACATTTTTCTAGTGTATCTTCCATGATACCACTGATTCTCCAGCTTAAAAGTCAGAACTACACCAATATTCCCCGTAATTAACTTTTCTATTATTCGGAAAGGTGTGACTGGTGCGATTATCACTTTCAGTGCTCTCAAGGGGCTCCCATAGCATGCTGCTTAAGGCTCCATTCACATATTATTGCCAATAATTCACATCTATTATTGCCAATGCGAGCAGCCCCTGTTATCTGTGAGTAGCCATTTGGCTGTGTTTTTAAACGTGACATTTTAAAATAAATAGCAGAATTACGCTATGTAGCTGTTTCTTGCCTTTTTCATATACATCCCTCCTTGGTTTCCTGAGAGGACAATTGCCTACTATAATCTCCTGCTAGATCCTGTGTGTACAGGCACCAACCTGTAAAGGCCTTATTGACTCTCTTTTTTGCTAAAGGAGTCAATAATATCTGGTAAGCAGCCAGCTGTTTTTTCCACCTTGGGTGATTAAAGAAGATATGTTTGTGGTGAAGGGTTTCTCACAAATCTACAGCCATAAGTGGTGACTTGCGGTTTATCCTGTTGATTGCATCGTACAACACAGAAGAATTTTCACTATATTTTTTCACCTATATGGACTTTCTATATGATATTATAGGACTGTTGTGAATTCCTATAGAGGAATACTGTGGACTTATACTATAGACTATTGAAATAATCTGTATGTGTATTGAAGCTAATATCCTTGCATTATATATATATATATATATATATATATATATATATATATATATATATATATATATATATATATATAGATAGATAGATAGATAGATAGATAGATAGATAGATAGATAGATGACACATTGCTAGTGGTGCACTAGGTCACACACACATATATATATATATATATATTATAATTTTTTCAAATAGCGCCCCTGTTTACACTACTTCACACACTAGTTATTGCTTTTTTAATCTGGAATAAAAAGCTGAGTCACAAGATGAAAGGACTTACTTGTGTAAGTATACCCAAGCCAAGGCCACTGGAGTCCACAACTATGACAGTCATCAGTGTTTGCAGAGCCAAGGCAACAAAAGTGTTAACTCCAAACACAAGGGCGTAACATTCCATATTTAGATTAGCTGCAATCTGAAAGCTAAACAGAAAAGCAATTTTGTAATTTTTTTTTTTGTGCAAATTTCTTATATTTTGCATAGTACAAAAAACATAAAAAGAAAGTCAACAAAACCACGCCACGCAGGGCGGGATTCATAGAAAAGACAAGTAAAAATTAAGGAAACTCCCACAACATCCCCCCCTCTGCTCAGGTATGTTGCTTTATAGAACGGAATCGCCCTATTCACAAGCCCTTTCCAGTACGACAGGGAGGGCGTTGTGCGTTTCTTCCAGTAGAGGATCAGTGCCTTGCGTGCATAAAAACAAGCTACGCAAAGTACGCTGGGCCCTAGTAGGTGCCAAGCATGTTGCCACCGTCAAGGGCACAGGCACAGATGTAATCTCCATTATACAGCGCCCAGTGACAGACCAGAACTCCTTGACTACCTGGCAGTGTCAAAAAAAATGTGGCTGGAGACTGAGCAATGCCAACATTCCCGGGTAATTTTTAAAACAACCTTGCCGAGGTGTAATATATCGTGTGCAGGAATTTAAATTGAATTAAGCGATCTCTAGCAGACACCAAGTGTGTGAAGGGAACACTCCACATATCGTCCAACTCCTTTCCTCCCAGATCCGGAACCTCCTCTACCCACTACGCCCTACACTTGGCAACCGAAGGGGGGAAGAGATTTTCACCCTGGATTCTGGTACAAGGGCTGCAGCAGAACCCTGGGCTGTTCGGGGGTTCGTATATCTGTCAGGGTTGCAGACTATTTTGGTCTGAATCTGCAGCCCCTGTTGGATCTCCTAAAGAGAAAAACTGAGATATGGAGGATTCTCTCCCTATCTGTGACAGGACATATAAACCTTCTAAAAATAAAAGATACTTCTGGTTTTCCTATATTTTTTGCGCAACTCACCCATTTGGATTGCACAATCCTTTTTTCGTTGGGTACATGGCATCTTTAGTTCTTTAGTTCTTTCATATGGGGAAACTCTCCTCCCAGAATAGGCCTTACAGCACTTCAGGAGCCCTGGGGACAGGGGGGCCTGGCGCTCCCTGATCTTTTTAAATATTTTTTAGCTGGCCAGGGAGCTTTTGCAAGGAGATGGCTTCTTGAGGACGATGGGAATTCTGCCACAATCTTAGAGGCAGCGTTGCTGGGCTCCTACGAGAGCCTGCGTCTCATTGTGTACAGATGCTCTGGGGCTTATTTTTCTGTTTTTTTTTCATATGGGTGTCAAAAGGGGATTTTAAACTTTCGGTGATGCCACCAGAGGGGGCGAGCAGTTTCACATTTTTGATTTAGATCTGCAAATTTTGCTTCCAAATCCCTATCTTTCGCTACCTCCAATTGCGACAAACTTTTGTATCCCAATTTGGCTCCACTAAGCTGGAACTCAGATCCTCAATTTGAGAATGTTCTATTGGATGACTCCATGAAAAAAAAAAAAAAAAATCTGAATTACCGTATATAATTTTGTAATTCAGAATGAAAAAAGTACATACAGTCACATTATTTTGTGTTACCTATGCCTGTGCATCGATGTATTACTGAAATGGAACATCCGCAGTCCAAAAGGCCAGTTTACCATAAAAGTGTCTAATTTTAACTCATTAATTTACTTAAATAAAAGTATCTTTGACGTTTAAATGTCAGTGCCAAGTGAGGCAATGTTTAGAGGTCAGTGTTAAGTGAGGCGGACGTCAGTGCTAGGTGGGGCGAAGTTTCAATGGTCAGCGCTAAAATGAGGCAGGGGTCAGCAGTGACAGAGTGCAGTAATAACTGTCTGTATCACCTCTGCACTGTTTACTTCAGTTTTTTTTGGGACTCTTTACAGTACTCAGGATAATGCAGCTCCAACTCTTCACCCCCTTCTCCTATTCCCTGATCCAGTAGGCGGAGCTAAATTACAGCTATTCAAAGCCCCACCCATTGGACCTGGGAGTAGGAGAAGGGGGAGAAGAGCCAAAGCTGAACTACCTTGAGCACTGTGAAGAGTCCCAGGAAGAACAGACATAAGTGAATCCTCTACTTCTGTGTCTCCCGTACAGCTGTGCTCGTTACAGGCAGCTAAAGAGGAAACACTTTATGCTGGGGGGAGGGGAAAGGGTGCCAAGGAGGGCACAGTGTGGAGGCAGGGCTATGATTCCAGTGTAGCCCCACCCCCACGCTGGCCTTTGGCACCCACACTGGCCCCCTCCCCCATACACAGCCAATCACAGCCCTCCTTACTTCCTGTGCCAACCCTTTACTACCTGCAATAAAAAAGCATGGTTTCCTCTGTAGCTGCCCGGGACAAGCCTAGCTGCAGGGGAGACAAAGAAGATAGGAGCCGAGTGCAGGAACGGCTAAGCATGGATTGGCGGGACACCAGGATTTAACTGAAATCTCGGCATTGTCTCACCCAATCCAGGGCACTTGGGAGGTATATGCACAGGGGTTGATAAGGGTGTGCCCAGGCACACCCCCTGCGCAATCCTATGCAAACATTACAGTCGCCTGAAAATAGCAGCCTGTAACCCATGGTCTATGAATATTAGTTCTGTGTCCTGTACACATTAAGATAACTGTCGGCTTGGGTTTACATATATTGCATCATTGCACCATATGGTAATCAGTTCAAGTTAATACATTTTAAATGGGAAGCTATGCTATACTCCTATTTGTATGCCTACAGAGGGGCAAGCCGTAACACCAGTAAGTTAAGGATTGAAGCATTGTTTGGAATCACTTACGTTGCTATTGTGATGAGGATCGTGTAGATACTTCTAAAGAGAACATACATGGCATAACAAACCCAAATGTTTCCAATAATGTCCATGATATACACTGCGATTGCGTTAACCAGAGAAAACAGAGCCAGGAGCAGTTCTCCCCAGGTAGACCAGGAAATTTTAATGTACCCAACAACAAAGACTGTTATGGCACCTGGAGAAACATAAAAAGTCCATTAGTGATGATAAAACAGAATTTTCTTTTCAGCCTAACCAAAAAACTGTGCAGATAGATTAAGCCTCTAGATATCGTGAGTATTTCTTCGTAAACTTAGGGTCAGGTTACACCACATGCAGTCCAGTGTGTTTTTTCTGTATCAAAAATGCATGGATAGTAGGCTACATGCATTTTTTCTGCACTGGACTGTATTGGAACGTGGTAAAACACATTAAAAACACACCGAAGGGGCGTGGCTTGGACTTCCATGTGAGCGGACGTGTCTCACATCAGCTCCTGCATCCTGAGCCGATCAATCCTGCCGTGAGCCCACAACACCGCCGCAATAGACAGGACACTACGCTCCCGGAGCGGAGCCACCCCTGCCGCCACACCTGGCCGAATATCGGCGAAAAAAACAGGGATGTCCAAGCCCAAAGCGGAGGCTCCTCGTGGAGGAGGCCCGATCCAAAATGGCGGCTCCCCGCTCCAACAACGCGCGGGCCGCGAGTCCTATGCCTCAGCGGCGGCGAAATTAGCACAGTTCACACACGACCCGGGCAGCCCTAGGAGAGGACAGCCTAATGCAGCCCAGGATGCTGCTAAAACTTGCAAGACCAGTGCGCCCGTGAAATCACCCCAGGGATCCTACCACACACAGGAGGAAATGGCGCCGGAAGCCTCGTGGAACACAGTGAGTACCCCTGCAGCCCCTCTCCCTCGCCAGGATACAGCCAGCCCCACAGCTGCAGATAACACTGAGCCCTCACTGCATGATATCCTCACAGCAGTCCATTCTTATGGGAATTCACTAACTGAACTATCTGTAGAAGTCAGGAGCATGAAGGAGGGCTTGCTACATATAAGACAAGATATGCAGAAGATCAGGGAGAGGGCGACTGCCTTAGAGGGAAGAGTGAGCACCATTGAGGACGATCTGTCCCCCCTTATCCAAGATATGCATAGCACCTCAGCTAGAGCAGACGAGACATCTGCAAGAGTCGAGGACATGGAAAACAGACTGAGAAGGTCTAACCTGCGTATAGTCGGCATGCCCGAAAAGTCTGAAGGAAAGAACCCCACTGATTTTATTGAGACATGGCTAACAGACACCTTTGGGAAGAATAATCTTACTCCATTTTTTTCAGTTGAAAGAGCCCATAGAGTGCCATCTAGACCACCGCCACCAGGGGGCAACGATAGACCATTTCTTTTGAAACTACTGCATTACAAAGATAGAGATATCATACTACGCATGGCTAGACAAAAAGCTGACATGGAAATACAGGGGGCCAAGATATCAATCTATCCTGACTTCTCAGCAGCGGTGCAAAAGCAACGTGCGAGGTTCACTGAGGTGAAAAAAAGGATGAGGGCCATCCCGCTGATATACTCTATGTTATATCCGGCCAAGCTACGTGTGATTGCGGATGGCACAGCACACTTTTTTGAAAGTCCCAACATGGCTGCAAACTGGCTGGACCGACATGAAAGACAGCTAAGGGGAGCCGCACGGGAACAAGCATAAGGACACCAAAAGCCAAGATATGACAGTGCCTTACAATCTTTCTTGCTCACAACACACCTACAAGGAAAGGAGCCTTAGAAGAGACACTAAAAACCCTAATTACCTTTTATTCTAATTCTTGGCTACCACCTGAGCCTTGAAGTTAGAGTCATAGGGCCCCAGCCCTCACAGTTTACCCCCAATTGGCCCCGAGGGGCAAGCATGGAAGACTGTCACCGTGACCACCCGTGCTCAGGATTGTTTTGCCTTCACTGGCTGTTGGCAATCTGTTGCTGTTTTTTGTCTTTGTTCTTCTCTTTTTTCTTTTCTTTTTTTGTTCTTGGCACAGAACCTGAATATTTTCTGCAACCGTTGGAAGCTCTACATTCCTGCAGACAACCACCATTCTTCGCGTCTTCTCACCTCTACACGCTTCGATTTGAAAAAGACTGGACTCGCATGGGACTGCTCTCTCCACCCTCTAATGACTCAGGTATCGGGGGCTATTGGGAGTGGTACACGCAAACCCAGAAAATGCTTAGACTGATGGATATCAGTTTTGTATTACTATACCAATGCCCCAATGAGTAACAGGTGTGACACAATCTTGTCCTGGAACACCAGGGGAGTACACGACCCCACAAAGAGAACTGCACTCTCTACTTTCTTTTCACAGAAAAAACCCAGTGTGATATGTCTCCAGGAATCTCACCTAACGAGTGACACTACCCATTTACTGCACATGTCCAAATACCCAGTTCAATACCACTCTGTGCACACTAGGTATTCCAGAGGTGTCAGTATTCTATTTGCTAGATCCACTGCATTCGTGGAACAAGATGTACAAATTGATAAAGAGGGAAGGTTTATTTTTCTACTGGGCACTTGGGAAAAGTTAACATGTATTATTGCCAATGTGTATATACCCCCTCCTTTTACACTTACAGTGCTACAATGCCTGGCGAGATTTATAGCCAAGCATCCGCAGGTACCAATATTGGTCATGGGAGACTTTAATAGCCCTTTGGACGTCTCACTCGATGTGCTCAAAAAACTCTGCCCTCAGGGCCCTAGGTCACAAACTCCCTTAGCCAAGTTCCTACTAGAACTCGGACTAACGGACCTATGGAGGTGCAAGGCCCCTCTTAAAGTGCAATTCTCGTGTCATTCCCTGACGCACTCCAGTTTATCCCGAATAGATCTGGCCCTGGGTAACGATTTGATTCACCCCTATGAACCAGAGGTAGAATATTTACCCAGGGGGTTGTCGGACCACTCACCGGTGCAGTTGAGCCTGAATCTACACAAAACCTGTCTGCCCACTCATTGGAAGCTCAATCCTTTTTGGATTCAATTATTTCCTGACTCAGAGAACATGCAATCTCAACTTCAATCCTTCCTAGAAACCAACAGGCATTCTGCTGCATCGGGGGTGGTCTGGGACACCCTCAAAGCTTTTGTTAGGGGGATGTGCATTAGGGAGGTGAGTGGCATTAAAACTAAAAATAAACAATGGGCAGAAGATGCTGATAGGGCAGTAAAAAGGACAGAGGCACTATATATAGGCACTCCAACCCCGGAGAATGAGAGACAGTGGAGGGATGCACAAAAGGTATACCGCACAATACACCTACAACAGGCTGACAACAAAAGATTCTTTAGGTCCCAAACATACTTTGAAGAGGGCGAGAAGACAGGACACATGTTAGCAATGCTAGCCAGAGCACAACAACCCCCACAGTTGATTCACAACATCACCACGTCAAGGAAAGAGACTGTCACAGACACACCTTCTATTCTGGAGGAGTTTCGGTCCTTCTATAAGGATCTATATACATCTAAGGTGAACTACCCCACAGATGAGCTGACTCGGTTCCTGGAAACGGTAGCCTTACCCCAGCTCCAAGACGCAGACAAAAGCCTTCTCAATGGCCCCATTACTTTAGAGGAACTGCAAATTGCCCTAGCCACCTTCCCAAATTCCAAAGCCCCGGGAAACGACGGTTTACCAATAGAGCTATACAAGCACTTTGGAGGAATACTCTTACCAGAGCTACTCCATACCCTTACAGAAGCCCTCAAAGCAGACTCCCTACCTAAATCCATGTATGAAGCAGTAGTCGTAGTAATCTTAAAACCAGGGAAAAAACCAGACATGCCAGAATCGTATAGGCCCATATCTTTATTAAATACAGACCTAAAACTCCTAACTAAAACCATAGCAATGCGATTAGCTAAAGTGATATCCAAACTGGTACACCCGGACCAGTCCGGGTTCATACCTAACAGGTCAACAGCAAACAACCTGCGCCGCCTTTACCTCAACATGCAAGTCCCCACTGATAACCAGGGTCACAGAGCAATCCTATCACTTGACGCCGCCAAGGCGTTTGATAGCGTTGAATGGGACTATCTGTGGCGAGTGCTGGAAAAACTTAACTTGGGGGATTACATTATCTCCTGGATTAAGTTGCTATACAAAGAACCTAAGGCATGCATTAGGATTAATAACACGCTCTCCTCCGCCTTTCCCCTGTATAGGGGTACTAGACAGGGTTGCCCCCTGTCACCACTATTGTTTGCCCTTGCCATCGAGCCCCTAGCCGCAGCCATCAGGGGGAACCCGGACATAAAAGGTTTCAAACGAGGGGAGTCGGAAGACAAAGTGGCACTATATGCCGATGACGCACTTCTATTTTTGGGAGATACTTCTGCTTCCCTCGTTAACTTAATGAATCTGATACACACGTTCGGAAAGTTTTCCGGCTTCACCATAAACTGGGACAAATCTACTATACTACCCCTAGACCCAATAACCGAACCTCTGCCTCAGGTGGCGGATCAAATTAAAATAGTAGAGAAGTTTAAATACCTGGGCATAAATATCCACCCTAATCTAAGCCAATATGTAAAATTGAATATAGAACCTCTACTCAAAAAATTTCAGGAAAAAACGACCAGCTGGATTAGGCTGCCACTGTCGGTAGTAGGCCGATGCAACCTAATAAAGATGGTCTGGAACCCACAGATACTATATGCTCTACATAACGCCCCTATCTGGATCCCCATTCATGTGTTTAAAAAATGCAACACCATATATCGTACTCTGATCTGGAGGAAACAAACTCCAAGAATCAAACTGGAAACGTTGCAAGAACCCAAGGACTCGGGAGGCCTGGCAGTGCCTAATCCATTCTACTATTTCGTAGCGGCTCAGCTGCAACATTTAACTGGTTGGCTACACCCCGAACCTATGGATCCCATTAGAAATATTATTCTGACTCAACTGTCTTGCGAAGAGATAGTGGAATGCATAGAGGCGGGTGAAATGGGGATCCAGAGCCAATACCCCACATTTAAACTGATAGACAGAATATGGAACAAGGCCAAACAACACATGCAATACACAGGTTATTCAAACTGGTCGCGTATATGGCACAATTGTGGCTTTCCAGAGTTGAATAAGCTACAGATGTTCCACAACTGGGCAAGAAACGGTGTTAGGTACATTCCTCAACTGTACTGCGGCGGGATACTTAGGGACTTTCAATCCCTAAGAACCGAATTTAATCTACAAAACACCTCCTTTTACCAATATCTCCAACTCAGACATGCAATAACAGCCCAAGCAGCGTCAGGAGACTGGAAATTGACTAAGATGGGTATACTTACCCAGCTGGTTACCTCCTCGTCCCGGAAGGGACAGATCTCCTCTATTTACAACTCCCTCCTATGTCAGATATCCAAGGCAATGTCCCTAAAATGCAGGACTGACTGGGGTGAGGACTTAGGACATGTCACGGACGAGGAATGGAACACTACACTGGACAATATCCCCAAGGTGTCACTTTCCTCATCCCAAAAACTCACTCAACTGTTCATTACACATAGAACATACCGCACGCCTGAGAAACTTCATAAATGGAATAGGAGAGACTCCCCACTTTGCCTTCGCTGTCTAGTCAATACCGGTACACTAGTACACATGCTATGGCGATGCCCAAAACTTCAGAGATACTGGGCGACAGTGATAAGTACCATCAACAATTTATGGAATCTCAAGCTACAGGTTGACCCTAAACTATGTTTACTAGGCTGGATAGACGAGGAACAATATACCCCTCATACATATATAGCAATACTGAGAATGTTATTTCTGGCTAGAAAACTCATAGCTAGGAAATGGCTATCGGCGATTGCACCTACTTTGGCTGAGTGGATGAAGTCGGTGAACGATTCTCTCATTAGGGAACAACTCACATATAAACATAGAGGTAGCCCTAACAAATTTGAAAACATCTGGGACCCCTGGCTGGACTCACCTGGACTGGCACCTCTGAGGCTAGTTCAGAATAGAATTCTAGGAGGGAGGACGACCACTAACAATATGTTACCCTAGCGAGGCAGTGATACGCTACAAAAATGATAGAAGAGGCCTGGGAGGGAGGGAGAGGAAAATGTATAAAATTATAGCCCTGCAGAGACTGAAGTAGACACTGTCTAAAAATGTGCGTTATTTCAACGGTTTAGAGACATACTGCCGCACCCGGCTCCCTATAGATCACGGTATAGCTGAGGGAGCACATCAGAACTGTGTCTAAGACACTAGGTTGCACAATTGAAGATGTAATGATATGTGTACCCCCACTGTTATATGTTAAATAAGTGTAATTATTGAAATACCGCTGAAGGGTCTGCGTACCCAACATGAAAAAGGTGCGGACTGGTACCCTCAAACATCTGTGCCTTTTCAGTTTAAGTTTTTGTCTCTGTTTTGTTGTTGTGTGTTTTTCTCTTCCTATGTTGTGTATGTTTTAAAACACAATAAAGAATTATCTGATTAAAAAAAAAAAAAAACACACCGAAACACACGTCCTTATTTAAGGTTAATAAAAAATAAACCTCACCAAAAATGCACTGGAATGCATCATAAATGGGAATGCATATTATAATCCCTATGTTCCGTTTGCATTTTCCTTACTTGTGTTTTTAAATCCGAGATTTCCTGGGCCTGTTTTCCTGTTAATTCCTCTGCATCTTCAACTCTCCTTAACAAATGGCCCATATCCATCCTTACATTTGATTTCGGTTTTGATTGAGTTTTCTAGTTTAGCAAACATTTCCATCATTTCATCTTTCGTTGGAATTTGAGCAATGTTCCTCTGTGCTTCCGTTTTGCCTACGTTAAGTTACATCTCAGTATCCGTTTCCTCCCTAGAGTTGGCTCCCAGATCCTCTGTTGGTATCGCTGGTTCTTTCCTTTTCTCTTTCGCCCCCTGTTGCTTTTTATCTACTCTGGGGCTTTTTAAACTGACTTCCTTTAGATATTTCTGGATCGTACTCAAGTTTAAACTTTCTTTTCGGGTTTTAGGTTTGTTCGCTTTTTGTGTCCTTCCTTTCATTTTCCCCTCCGTTAGCTTTTTCCTCCCCAGGGTGATCTCCTTTCTACTTTCTACTTTCCACTTCCGGGTTTACTGGGACAGATTTTGGGGTTTACCTCTCCCCCGGGGGTGAGTTTCTCTTATTCCAGGAACCGAGAAAAAAAAAAAATAAAATAAATAAAAAACCCAAGGCCCTCCAAAAAACTTCAACCTCCCCACCTCCACAAAGTGACACCTTACCATTCCTCACCACCCTACCTCCCATACCCCGCCACCTCCCTTTTTTTTTTTTTTTTCCCCCCCCCCCCCCCCCCCGTTTTCTCCTTTCTTTATCCTAATCTTTTCAGGTAGTCCATTATACTCTCCACCAATGTCTATCTCAGACTGGCATTTCTATTTCCAAAGTCATCTAGGGATATTTGGAACTGGGATATCCAATTTGTGACAGAAATCTTCTAATTCATCTAAGAATTTGAGTCTTATTGTTCTTCCATCTTTCTCTACTATTAGGAATGCAGGGAAACCCCAGCTGTATTTTATGTTGGCCAGTCTCATTTGTTCCAGCAGAGGTTTTAATTGTCTTCACGGGGCCAGAGTTCCTGCTGATAAGTCTGTAAACACTTGTAAAACCGATCCCTTATACTGCAACGGAGGTCTTCCACTGAGTTTGCTTCAAAAAAGGTGAAATTTGATGATTACGTCTCTGGGTACTTCTTCCCTTAAGCCGGGGGGTTTCCTCACCCTATGTACACGGTCAATCTTTAGGTCATCTCCTTCTCCATATTTTTTTTCATTTTAATCGTCAGATCTTCCCCTTGCTGTTCTGGTATTGCTCTGATCCTCAGATTTTGGCATCTGCTTTGATTTTCCTGTTCTTCCAGCTTCCAAACTTACTGAAGGCATGATGGAGAAATATCTACTTGTATTTCTGAGCATTGAGGACACCATTGATCTTGAACAAATTTCCAATTTCATTTGCAGAAATGCCCCAAACATGCAAGGTACCTCCACCATACTTCACCGTTGCCTGCAGACATTAATTTTTGTAACACTCGCTAGCCCTTCAATGACCAAACCTCCTGCTACAGCCAAATATTTAAAATGTTGACTCTTCAGTCTGTACCCCAGTTCCTAGGTTTTCATGCATAGCTTAGTCACTTAGCCTTGTTTCCACATCAGAGGTATGTTTTTTTGACCACTTCTAACCAGACTTTCTATGTACAGTAGATGGGTGTACCTGGGTCCTACCGGTTTCTGACAGTTCTGGGCTGATGGCACTGCTGGACATCTTCTAATGTCGAAGGGAAACAAGCAGGATGCATCTCATTTGCTGCATTAAGGCTCCATTCACACCTTGGCATTCCATTTTGCAGGCAGAAACGCTGCAAATTGGGGGGACGCCCTTGAGATCCTCACTAATTTGAATGGCACCAAATGGTGATGCGATTTTTTTGCGATTGTCGCCCGACAAATCTTAGTAAAATCGCTGTTAAAAACGCACAAGCAGAATCACGGGACGCCCAAAAGAAGTACAAGAACTTCCTTTGGGCATCCTGCGATTCTGTTTGCCGCTTTACGCCGCTGGAGGGCTTGGTTTTCAGGCAAGTCTGTCATAATAGGACTTAAACTTAAAATTTCCTTGGCTAACCACTGTGTCTAGGGTCCTCAATGTTGCCAGATCAATGGTGTCCTCAATGCAGAGAAATACTGGCAGATACTTATCCATCATGTCATACCATAAGGGAGGCATGCGATTGGCCCCACATTTATTCTGCAGCAGGACAATGACCCCATATACATACAGCCAATGTCATTAAGAACCATCTTCAGCATAAAGGAAAAAAGGAGCCCTGGAAGTGATGGTTTGGCCCCATGATGAGTCATTAGAGAATAAACTGCCAATTGTTTAGTGATGAACAATACAACTTGAGACCTGACCTTACAAACTTACCGAAGAGAGTAGAAACTGCTTCCACGCTGCCGTTGTAGATACCTGAACGGGAAGAAGGAGCAACTTCCTCCCACAATCCCTGAGAATAATTTATCACTTGAAAGTATCCACATGTTGACAAGGCCCACCAGACTGACCAGCTGAGGAGTGTGCGAGATGAGTAGCAGTGCAAAAAGTCTTTCCACAGTGTTCTTAGCACCTTTTTAAAGGATATACTCTGTGTCTTTGTACACTGCAGAGAAGGCAACAAATACAATTTTATGATGCAAAATAGTAAGCAGACAGTTTGACTTTTATTTTATTTTTTTTTAAACTACAGGGGAACCACACACACATATAATAATTATTTACAAAAATGTAGGGGGGGGCACTCACTTTTGTGAGATACTGTGTGTGTATATATATATATATATATATATATATATATATATATATATATATATATATATATATATATATATATATATATATATATATATATATATATATATATATATATATATATATATACACACACACACACACACACACACACACACACACACATATACACACACACACACACGGCAAAGAACTCAAAGAGATCTGAAAAAAAAGAATTGTTCCTCTAAAATAAAATGACCAGTAAAACAGTAAATTTCTTCAGAGTTGTCACATGAAAAGATATAGTAATATATTTACAAAAATGTGAGGGGTGTACTCACTTTTGTGAGGTGAGATAGTGTGAGTGTGTATCACATATAATATCCTAAAACAGTAATTATCTCGGTCTAGATGCTGTCCCTTTTTAAAAGTTCCATTGAGTGTCTCATAAATAATCCACAAATCACAATCTGCTGTCAGGGTGCCACTTGGAGGTGCTAAAACAACTTAAAGCAGAGCTACACCCAAAAGGGGGAGGTCTGCTTGTCTGCCTTTCTGCCCCCCTCTTCTGCTGCCACATTTGGCACCTTTTGGGTGGTTTTGATAGGTACCCACTCCCAGCTCAGTTTGCCCGCAGCCTTCTGAGACACTTCATAGGTCCCAGAAGGCTTTGCACATGTGCAGTAGGAAACCGGCTATGAAGCTCATTGATGGCCATTTTATACAGCTCTTCACACCTGTAAATCATTAATCTTACATCAGGCTAGATATCATGCCTAGGATGCTTTTCACAGCCCAAATAGGTGTACTGTGAAAGGCACTACATTCTATGGAGGGGAAGCAAATTACACAGAGGAGCAGGAAACTATGGCCAGATTGTATGCAGTATATTTATTCAAAACACTTCAAAATAATTAAATTTTCCATTGGAAGTGGGCAAATATACTGGAGGTCACGATCTCTGTTCCTAAAATTTGGGGAAGCAAGGAGGTCAGTTAATTCTTTGGTGATTTTCTTTGTAGAGTTTAAAAATATTTTTGCCCTAAAACCACACTATGACTTTGTGCAACTGTTTCTACTGTAAACATTTACAGGTAAATAGCTTGATGAGTCCAATACGAAGCATTTTGCAGAATTCTGTTTTGCATTTAACTGTATATACAGCACTGTACAAAATTGTAAACACTTGTAAAAATGCTGTGAAGTAATAACGCTTGAACATAAAAGGGCATAAAGAAAAAAAAAAAAAATATATATATATATATCAATATTTGGTGTACCCAACCTTTGGGGAAATAACACTTTCTGTGCCATTACAATGGGGTGAAAACCAATGCGAGTGATTTGCCCCACATTAACAAAGCAGATAGACCTGTTTCAGGTCGATCTGCACCCCCTTTTTATTTTTGAGGCTGGGTTCACACTGGAACATGCAGCGGCTCCCAGCAGGAGTCCGGTGCGTCTCCATTCACCGTTTCAGGTCCGATTTTAGCCCGAATTGTGTGCTGAATTCGGACCTGAAAATGGACCAAAAGACACATAGGGCTCCTGTGCAATTCACACTGGAGCAGCTGCCGAGATGTGTGAACCAGCTCCAATCTCCAGCTTTGCAAATTGGATGCGGGGGAAAACCGCATCCAATTCGCAATAGTGTGAACCCAGCCTTACAGAGTGAAATGGAAAATTGTGTGGGCCCTGCTCCTAACAAAAGGGATAGTGGCAGTCTAATATACAAAACTGCTTCAAAATCTCCCGCCAGATTGGACCTGGCATACAAGGTGAGAACTGTCTCCTGGCAATACAAGAATGGTGGTTTCAATTAGCTGTAGGTTTGCTTTAGGGCCCCTTTCACACAGGACGATCTGATCAGGTTCACCCATAAGTTTTTCAAGTGGACCTGATCAGATGGTCCACGTATCCCTATGGACAGGTGGGTGTAAACTGACTTGTGTTTGTTTACACCTGCTTACCTCTGGGTCTGATCTAGTCTACTAAAAAAAAAACACTGAAGGAGATCCATCCTCTTGTTTAGGCAGATCGGATTGGAGGGTAGTTGGGTGTAAAACGGACAGCGCAGTCCATTTACACTTGGCTTCCCATAGAGCAGAGCAGGCTCTGTCCGTGTCCTCTCTGCAGAAACTGAGCGGACATGGATGTGTCATCCACCCAATCTGCTCCAATCAGCAGGGGATCTGTGAGCGGATCCCCTGCTGATTGAAACGTGAAAGGGGTCTAAGGTGGTTGCTGACAGAGATGGTCCTAAAGTCCAAAAGCTCAACTCCAAGCAAACAGGTAAATACTGTAGTAATAATAATAATAATAATAATAATTAAATCTGCCAAAGGACTTGTAAATATGTCTAGCCCTATGTGCGATTCATACACATCTGACAAACAGCACAGCCAGTTAGATCACTCTATGTTCTCCTTTATAGAGTGGAAATCCAGTCAAATACTAACTATACTTAGGCCTTGTTAACAACTATGCAGGTTTCAGTTTGCATATTCCAGGTGCATTTTGCAATACACGTTTTTGATCCATTGAAGCCCTTTCAATAAAATACAGATGTGAATGTGATCCATAGGAAACCATGTTAAATGGACTGTAGTGCGTTTCTGCAAAACTAAAAAAAAAAGAAAAAAAAAAAAGTGTGAACCAGACCTTAAAGTGGTTGTAAACCCTCACATATATCCAGTGAAGTGACTGGCCTCAGGCGATACACAGATGAAACAAATCCTCCTACATACAGTTGTACCTGTATCTGCAGTGTTCTCGTCTCTGCATCTGTTCAAAGTGTTGAATTTATAAAGCTTGTCTGAGAGGTCAGAAAAAAAAGGGGGCAGAAATCTGAAATTACACTCCGCAGAGCTCCTTGAGGAGCGCGCCGAGAGCTGATTGGAGGGAAGAGTCACCTTCTCTCCCGCTTTCACACAGCATACAGGAACAGAGCTGAAGTTGTCAATCTGCTGGAGATCCCTTCCCAACACCATTTTTCTCTTGGTGTCAGAAAGACTTGTCAAAAGTGATTCATTTTGATAGGAGAGGAGTGAAGCAGCATACAGAATTGATGCTTAATGCTCTTAATTGAGACAAGTGCACACTATAGAGGGATATGATTTGTTCGTATTTCATGTCTGAGGTTTACAACCACTTTAAACCTGTTCTCACCCCCATTCTAATCCCTATCCAAATAGCCCTATAAAAGGCTAATACATACCTACTATTGACTGAACGAGTGCCTTCCAGTGCCCGTGTTCTGACACAACAGTCCAGCTATCACCAAGTGTCCGCTGTGTACTGCGCATGCACAGCACGGAGCAGAAGGATTTTCGGAAAATCTCCGAAGATGAACGGCGCCTCTGCCGTGAGTCGAGGTGTAAGCCCCACCATCCAAGCGGACATAGGGCTACACAAAGTTAGAGGGCCCCTCGCGGGCTCGCTTCGCTCGCCACGCTTCGGGCACGGCCTCGCTCTGCGCTCGGCTCTTTTATATTCTAACTCTATGTCCACTTGGATGGTGGGGCTTGAAAGTGGACTCACAGCGCAGGCGCCGTTCATCTTCGGCAATTTTCGGAATCTGTGTGTCCTGTGTACTGCGCATGCGCAGTACACAGTGGACACTTTGTGATAGGGGACAGTAAATGATAGTACACCGGCTTCAGGGACATCTGACAATGGATGCCCCATAGTATTCCTGTGGGTGACGTCGCCGCACAGGTATTTCAGCCATTCTCTGCAATCACTCCTCATCACTGAAGCCGGCTGCCAGTGAGATCATGTGACCAGACCAGAGTGGCCTCAGAATAGGCAAGTATGCACAACTTTCCTTTACAGGGTAGTTAGAATAGGGCTTAGAATGGGGTAGGAGCAGGTTTAATTAAGTAGAGTTAATACTTGACGTCACATCTCAGAATGTAGACTGAATAATAAAGAACCAGCTACACACTGATTAGGCATTAACTCTGCCAGCTACTGCCTTTAGCACTCAACACATATGCATGTA
This sequence comes from Lithobates sylvaticus, assembly GCA_028564925.1. Taxonomy (NCBI): domain Eukaryota; kingdom Metazoa; phylum Chordata; class Amphibia; order Anura; family Ranidae; genus Lithobates; species Lithobates sylvaticus. Next base: position 283,971,133 of record CM053027.1, on the reverse strand, counting down.
GCTAAATCTGATAAGCTCAGAGTGCTGGCTCTCATTTCTCTGACTATGCAAGGGACGACAAGAGGAGATTTTAAAGGAATATACAACTGCATTCAATACAATTTTTCAGCTTTAGTTTCTCCAATAATTATAAAAAGGCACGTATGCTTCACTTTAGCAGCAGGTACAGCAACTTATTAGAATGATTTGAAGAGAAAAATAGGGGAGGCCACTGGGGTACACTAAAGGAAAATGCACTTATAATACAAGCATTAATTCTATTTTACATGTTAATTTAGAAACATCAAAGTTACCTGCTTGTCAGCTTCGTGCGCCTCAGTGTTCAGAGGAATCTGAGCTTCATCCTCTTCTAGTGCAGCTGTGTGGGTCAATCCACCATTCTTTGAACAGCTTCTTTTTTCCAGATCTGCACTCTTTTTGTCATGGCCATTTAAGTTGTGGTGGAAGAAGAGACTTTTCTTTGGCATAGGTAAAAACCATGAGGTGACAAAAGCAACAGAGACACCGATAAGAGATATGACATTCAAACTGAATAAGGACCAGTTGGTCACAGACACCAGAACTTGGCCTGTAACAGAGCCAACAGTTAAACCAGTTAGCGTGGCAGTACGGCAATAGCTGGTTACTTTTTGGTACATATACAGTATAGCTGTGCAGGGCTTTGAATTCAGACTACCACAGGAGAAGGGAGCTGGACATGGGGAACTGTCAGTGTAACTGGGGGTCTCAGCTCAGTCTACAATGATCGCTATACATTAAAGGAATAGTACAGGCAACCACACTGTCTACGTTTCCACTAGTGCGACTTTGGACACAGTCTCATGACAAGTCACAGCCCTTTGCTTCCCTGTTCCAATCTATGCAACTTTAAAAAAGGTACCTGTACTACTTTAATGCAACTTTGATCCAGAGAGTGTAAAATTGGATCAAAGCTGCACTCAAAGTCACAATGGTAGAAACGTAGACTAAGGCTCCATTTCCACTAGTGCGACTTTGGACACAGTCACATGACAAGTCACAGCCCATTGATTTCAATGGCAGCTGTTCCCATCTATGCAACTTTGAAAATCAGCGACTTTGAAAAGATACTGCACTACTTTGATGCAACTTTGAGCCAGAGCGTGTAAAGTTGGATCAGAGTCGCACTCTAGCCTTAGGCTACGTTTCCACTAGTGTGACTCCAAATCCAAAGTTGCGTGATTTAGAGTGCGACTCTGATACGAATGAGTGCAGCTTTGATCCACCTTTACACTCTCTGGATCAAAGTAGTGCAGGCCCCTTTTCAAAGTTGCATAGCTGGGAATGGCTTCCATTGAAATCAATGGGCTCTGACCTGTCATGCGACTTTGTGTCCAAAGTTGCATGACAAGTCGCACTAGTGGAAACGGAGCCTTAAACTCACTACTACATGTAATGAGCAATAGAAATCGATCTGTATCCTTCCAAACTTTCAAAAATGTTCCTTTATGTTCTCTTTTGTACCTTATTTCTTACATATATTGCAGTGACATTTCTTCCCCAGCTCCCTCTGCTGAAACAACCACGTGGTTCTACACTGTAGAAATCCTGCAGCATGTTGCATTGTAATCTATCTTGCAGTTTCTAACAAAGTGTGTGTGTGTGTGTGTGTGTGTGTGTGTGTGTGTGCTGCTGGATCCATAAAGAGTGAGCATAACATACTGCCAAAGCTTGCCCTCTCGCTCGCTCTGTCAGGAGAAGCTGCTAGCCAAAACGAGGCTATGAAGACAGGAGGAGATCATGTTCTGTGAAGGAGAGGAGGGGTGGGGCTGGGCAGGACTAGGCATGCCTGTCTAAGAAGGACAACCTTTTCAGGAAGTAAAGGCAGCTTGGCAAATTCAGATAAAGGAAGATAGCGTTGTCGGTGAAGAACAGGAAGAAACTGATTGTCTCGCTTAGTCTTATTTAAGCAAGACAATCGGCTAGCCAGAAAATGAATAATATCAAAGATAAAGATAGTATGCTAAATATTAATATTAATAGGAAACATTTCATTATTGACTGGAATTACCGTTTTAACCTTTTCATAGATTTCCACGCCATGTGTACTGTATGGTTTTATTAATAAATGTTCATGTGCATACCTCCCAACTTTTTGAGATGGGAATGAGGGACACCTATCAGCAAAAGAATGCAGGCATAGGACACACCCCTTGCCACGCCCCCTTAACCACTTCAATACCCGGCCATAGTAAAATGACGTCCTTGCCTTTTAGGGGGGATATCTGAATGGTGCCTATAGCTACAGGCACCATTCAGATATCAATCTTTCCGGCCGGCGCTTCTGTGCACGATAAGAATGATCATAGCGGCAGTTCCGACCGCTTGATCATTCTTTTAGGCAACGGGAGGTGACGCCCCCCTCCCGCCGTCATCCGGTGCTTCTCTGGGCTCTCCCGTGTCATCGGGGGCCCGGAGAAAGAATCGCCTGCCGCCGGATAACGAGCATAGAGATTTCCGGTCATCTCTATGACCAACGGAGGCCCGGGCGCGACGTTATGACGTCACGCCCGGTACCCGGATCTCATGCTTTCCAGCCTGGAGGAGAGATGTGGGGTCTTATTGACCCCACATCTCTCCATAAAGAGGACCTGTCACATAGATTCCTATTACAAGGGATGTTTACATTCCTTGTAATAGGAATAAAAGTGATCCAAATAAAATGTGAAAAAAATTAAGTAAAATAAAAAATTTAAAACGCCCCTGTCCCCGGTAGCTCGCGCTCAGAAGCGAACGCACACGCAAGTCCCGTCCACATATGTAAACGCCGCTCAAACCACACATGTGAGGTATCCCCACGTGCATTAGAGCGCGTGCAACAATTCTAGCACTAGACCTCCTCTGTAACTCTAAACTACTAACCTGTAAAAAAAATAAAGCATCGCCTATGGAGATTATTACGTACCAAAGTTTGGCGCCATTCCATGATTGTGCGCAATTTTAAGGTGTGACATGTTAGGTATCTATTTACTCAGTGTAACATCATCTTTCACATTATATAAAAAAAATTGGGCTAACTTTACTGTTTTGTTATTTTTTAATTCATGAAACCGTTTTTTTTTCCCCCCAAAAAATGCGTTTGAAAAACTATTGCGCAAATACCATGTGAGATAAAAAGTTGCAATGACCGCCATTTTATTCCCTAGGGTGTCTGCTAAAAAAACATATATAATGTTTGGGGGTTCTGAGTAATTTTCTAGCAAAAAAATTATGATTTTTACATGAAGGAGAGAAGTGCCAGAATAGGCCCAGTATTGAAGTGGTTAACCACTTAAGGACCGCCTCCTGCACATTTATGTTGGCAGAATGGCACGGCTGGGCATATCAACGTACAGGTATGTTGCCCTTTAAGAGCCCAGCCGTGACGACCCGGTCCTGAGCTCCATGGCCGCAGGACCTGATCGCCGCTGGTGTCCCGCAATCGGGTCACAGAGCTGAAGAACGGGGAGAGGTATGTGTAAACAAACCTCTCCCCGTGCCTCCTAGTGCGACTGACACTGATTGTCTGTCCCCTGTCATCGGGAAAGACGATCAGTGATGTCGAATGTCAAGCCACGCCCCCCTACAGTAAATAAACACACATCACACTTAACCCCTCCCCGCCTCCTAGTGGTTAACGCCTTCACTGCCAGTGTCATTTACCCAGGAATCCGTGCATTTAAATAGCACCGATTGCAATGTGTCAAAAATGTCCGATGTGTCTGCCATAATGTCGCAGTCACAATAAAAAATCGCTGATCGCCGCCATTACTAGTAAAAAAAAAATATATATATATTAATAAAAATGCTATAAAACTATCCCCTATTTTGTAAACCCTTTTGCGCAAACCAATCAATAATTGCTAATTGCGATTTTATTTACCAAAAATATGTAGAAATATACGTATCGGCCCAAAATGAGGAAAACAATTTTTTTAATATATTTTTTGGGGATATTTATTATAGCATGAAGTAAAAAATATTGCATTTTTTTTCAAAATTATATATATATATACATATACACACACATATACACAGAGTGTCTCACAAAAGTGAGTACACTCCTCACATTTTTGTAAATATTTTATTATACTGTTTCATGTGACAACACTGAATAAATGACACTTTGCTACAATGTAAAGTAGTGAGTGTACAGCTTGTATAACAGTGTATTTGCTGTTATAATTTGCTGTCTCCTCAAAATAACTCAACACACAACCATTAATGTCTAAACAGCTGGCAACAAAAGTAAGTACACCCCTAAGTAGTAGACATGGGAACCGTCAAAAAATTAGTTTCGTTCCGTTTCGTAAAAAAAAAAAAATTTTTATTCGTGTACGAATTCCGTTCGAATTCGTACGAAATACGAATTACGTACGAAACGTAAAAAAAAAATTTGAATCGTTAATAATCACTCGCGGCTAATGAATTGCCAGTTCCCGTAACACATAGAATAATTCAAATCCAACTACCAAATATCGAATTTCAACTAATACGAAAGAAATTATTATAGCGGATATAACGAATGAGTCTAATGAATTTGAATGATTCGAATGACAAAGTGTCATTTTTGCAGGAAAAAAAGCTATTTAAAATCACTCGCTGCTAATGAATTGTCGGCTCCCGTAACACAGAGAACAGTCATTCATTGAAAGTCATTGATAAAAAGTCTGGGATGGATTTTAAGGGGAACCCCGGCAAAAAAAAAAAAAAAATGGCGTGGGGTCCCCCTCAAAATCCATACCAGACCCTTTATCCGAGCACGCAACCTGGCAGGCCGCAGGAAAAGAGGGGGGGGGAGCAGTGATTTTAACAATGCTTAATGTGAAACAATAAAAGTGTAATATTCCTTTAAATTTTGTACCTGGGGGTGTCTATAGTATGCCTGTGAAGGGGCGCATGTTTCCTGTGCTTAGAACTCTCCCTGCACAAAGTGTCATTTTTGCAGGAAAAAAAGCTATTTAAAATCACTTGCGGCTAATGAATTGCCGCCTCCCGTAATACAGAAAACAGTCATTCATTGAAAGTCATTGATAAAAAAAAAAAAGTCATTGATTAAAAAAAAAAAAAAAAAAAGCTTGGGGTTTCCCCCAAATTCAATTACCAGGCCCTTCAGGTCTGCTATGGATATTAAGGGGAACCCCGCTTCAAATTTAAAAAAAAAATGACGTAGGGGTCCCCCTCAAAATCTATACCAGACCCTTATCCGAGCACGCAACCTGACAGGCCACAGGAAAATTGGGGGGGACGAGAGCGGCCCTTCTCCCTCCTGAACCGTACCAGGCCACATGCCCTCAACATTGGGAGGGTGCCTTGGGGGTCTGAGACCCCCCAAAGCACCATGTCCCCATGTTGATAAGGACAAGGGCCTCATCCCCACAACCCTGGCCATTGGTTGTGGGTGTCTGCGGGCGGGGGACTTATCGGAATCTGGAAGGCATCATCTTCCTCCGATCCGCTTCTTCTTGCTCTTCTCTTCTCGTCCTTCTCGTCCGGCATCTTCTTCCATGGTGTCGGCATCTGTTCTTCTGTCGGCCGCTCCTCGCAATGGGAGGCTCCCGCTGTGTGAGGCTTTGCTGCGTCTGACAGGTCTTTTATAACGGAGGGCACCTGGTGACCCTGCCCCCCTCTGACGTCATGGGGAAAGCCATAGGGAAGTCCCCATGACGTCCCCCTGCCTCAGAGGGGGGGGGGGTCACCAAGTGCCCTCCGTTATAAAAGTCCTGTTAGACCCAGAGAAGACTCACACAGCGGGAGCCTCCCATTGCGAGGAGCGGCCCGACAGAAGAACAGACGCCGACGCCATGGAAGAAGATGCCGGACGAGAAGGACGAGAAGACCAGAGCAAGAAGAAGCGGATCGGAGGAAGAAGAAGATGGAAAAAGATGCCGGAAGGAGAAGATGAAGAAACCGAAGGATGAAGAAAGGAACAAGGAAGAAGACCAGAAGAAAGAAGATGAAAGAAGATTTTAATAAAGGAATTGTCAAAGACCGTCTCCTGTCATTTTTTAAATTTTTGTCACTTTTTTGGTGAAATGGTAGGGGTACTTTTGTACCCCCTTACCATTTCACATGGGGGGGGGCGGGATCTGGGGGTCCCCTTGTTAAAGGGGGCTTCCAGATTCTGATAAGCCCCCCGTCCGCAAACCCCCACAACCAATGGCCAGGGTTGTGGGGATGAGACCCTTGTCCTCATCAACATGGGGGCAAGGTGCTTTAGGGGGTCTTAGACCCCCAAAGCACCCTCCCAATGTTGAAGGCATGTGGCCTGGTACGGTTCAGGAGGGGGGGGCGCTCTAGTCCCCCCCTCTTTTCCTGCGGCCTGCCAGGTTGGATGCTCGGATAAAGGGTCTGGTATGGATTTTGAGGGGGACCCCACGCCATTTTTTATTTTTTTTGGCCGGGGTTCCCCTTAAAATCCATCCCAGACCTGAAGGGTCTGGTATGGATATTTAGGGGGGACCCCACGTCATTTTTAAAAAAAATTTGAAGTGGAGTTCCCCTTAATATCCATAGCAGACCTGAAGGGCCTGGTTATTGAATTTGGGGGGACCCCCACGCTTTTTTTTTTTTTTATCATTGACTTTCAATGAATAACTGATCTCTGTGCTACGGGATCCGACAATTCATTAGCAGCGAGTGATTTTAAATTGCTTTTTTTCCTGCAAAAATTACACTTTGTCATTCGAATCATTCGTTATATCCGCTATAATAATTTCTTTCGTATTAGTTGAAATTCTATATTTGGTAGTTGGATTAGAATAATTTGGAGCCGAAATTCGTAAACGGAATTTTTCCTGCAAAAATTACACTTTGTCATTCGAATCATTCGAATTCATTCGTTATATCCGCTATAATAATTTCTTTTGTATTAGTTGAAATTCGATATTTGGTAGTTGGATTTGAATAATTCGGAGCCGAAATTTGTAAACGGAATTTCGTATTCCGTACAGAATTCGTATTCGAAAAAATTCGTACTACGGATTCGTACGAATGTACGAATTTAGAAAAATTCGTACGAAACGAATCGCACATGTCTACTAAGTAGCAGCAATACTGGCAGCAATCATACGTCTATTTCCCAAAGACAACCTCTGGATATGACGCTGAGCACATGCACTCAACTTCTGTGGTCGACCATGGTGAGTCCTGTTCTGAGTGGAACCTGTCCTGTTAAACCGCCATCGTGCTGCAGCTCAGTTTCAGGATCTTGGAAATCTTCTTATAGCCTAGGCCAGGGGTGTCCAAACTTTTTTCAAAGAGGGCCAGATTTGATGAAGTGAACATGCGCAAGGGTCGACCGTTTTGCCTGACATTCTTTGAATCATTAAAATTCGGTCTAAGTGTGTTTGTTCAAGCACTAATACACTGCCCAACAAGAATCCTCTTGCCTTTGTGGCTGTGTGTGAGTAAAGAGATGAGCTCAGGCGTATTATTTGGATATACCGTATTTATTGGCGTATAACAGGCACCTTCACTTTAAGAGGGAAGTTTCAGGGGAAAAAAACATAAAATTTTTAGGGCTGTTACTGATTAAAATTTTCGTGTTCGATTAATCGATTTTTTTTTAAATCGATTAATCGACTAATTTCGATTAATTATAACGCACATAGAGATCCAACTACTTTTAGCTGATCTCCTTGCATTGCAACTCTGCATTAGTCAGTGGTAAATGTGGTATACACTATATACAATCACCCGACACTAGTTAGTTTCCACAATCCATTACTTAACTTCACAGTTCACACAAATACGTTTTAAATTCAAACTGTAGCACTGACGTATGTAATTTTTCCACAGTAGCGTGACAATCCCTCCACCTCCGGTCTAACTAATCATTCTCGCCTTATGGCATGGACCCCTGTGCAAACAGATGGTCATGCAAGCGGGTATCAAAAGGGTTAACACGGACCATAAACTTCTCTCACGTCTCCTTAGATCTCCGCAAGGACGCCAGGTCATGGGTAGAAAGAAAAGATCTAAGTGCTCACCGCTTAAGTATAAGATTAAATTTTTGTGTTCAAACACAAACTACTCACATAAAGATGATAAAAACACAGCATGTAAAGCCGACAATCGTGTTAGTTCCGTAGGGCAACAGCGGGTGACGTCATGCGTAGCTCCTCCCCGTACGCGTTACGTTCAATCAGAACTTTGATGTCACCGGACTCCTCCCCCTTCCCTTCCCTTGGGGAAGGGGGAGGAGTCCGGTGACGTCGATGTCCGTGACGTCACCGGATCTCCGATGGAACTCCCTGAAGACACGGAAGCCGGCGGAGAGGTGAGAATTTTGATCGATCAAAATTTTACAGATTAAAAAAAATTACAGATTAATCGAGAAATGAATCTTTAATTTTCACAGCCCTAAAAATTTTAAATAAAGAACTGTGAAGCAAAATAAGGGTCGGTGCCCATCTGCAGACCCCCAATTGCCATGAATGCAGCACCACCAATCGCCAGGAATGCAGAACCCACCATTGCTAGGAAGGCAGCACCCATCATTGCCAGGAATGCACTCACCATTGCAAGAAATGCACCAAAGATATCCTACAGGAGAATCTCCTGTTTACACAGCGGCCTCTTTAAGTGAAAGTCCTGCCTCCTTTGATGGACAGAACAGTCGTCCAATGGCAGCGCCGGCGACGGGACTTCCTCTTACAGAGGCTGCCGTGTAAACAGGAAATACTCCTCCTGTGTGCACGGTGCTCGTCCCGCCTCCTCCCTCCGAGGCAGCCAGACTATATATCTTTTGTGGCCCCAGTGCTGGGAGATCGTCAGGGCCCACAAAAGATATATAGGTTTAGATCAGGGGCTCAAAATTTCAAGTCCTGAGCTACTAGCCAGGCCTCAAGGGTTACTCGCCACCAGTTGCCCCGCCCAACCCCTACCCTGCCTGCTACTAATCCCGCCCCTAAACACGCCCTCATAAATTATCTCATGAAATGATACTTAAATGATTTATGCAGAATTAAGTTATAAAAATAACAACAACTTTGTCCACCAATGCAGCCAGCCTGTGTCCCCCCCCCCCCCAGTGCAGCATGTGTCCCCAGTGCAGCATGTGTCCCCAGTGCAGCATGTGACCCCCCCAGTGCAGCATGTGACCCCCCCAGTGCAGCATGTGACCCCCCCAGTGCCGAATGTGACTCCCCCAGTGCCGCATGTGACCCCCCCAGTGCCGCATGTGACCCCCCCCAGTTCCGCATGTGTCCCCCCCCAGTGCAGCATGTGTCCCCCAGTGCCGCATGTGTCCCCCCAGTGCAGCATGTGTCCCCCCAGTGCCACATGTGTCCCCCCAGTGCCGCATGTGACGCCCCCAGTGCCGCATGTGACCCCCCCAGTGCCGCATGTGACCCCCCAGTGCTGCATGTGACCTCCCCCAGTGCCGCATGTGTCCCCCCCAGTGCTGCATGTGTCCCCCCCCAAGTGCCGCATGTGTGTACCCCAGTGCCGCATGTGTCCACCCCCAGAGCCGCATTTGTGTCCACCCCCAGTGCCGCATGTGTCCCCCCCAGTGCTGCCTGTGTCCCCCCCAGTGCCGCCTGTGTCCCCCCCAGTGCAGCATGTGTCCCCCCCCAGTGCAGGCTGTGTCCCCCCCAGTGCAGCCTGTGTCCCCCCCAGTGCAGGCTGTGTCCCCCCCCCCAGTGCAGGCTGTGTCCCCCCCAGTGCAGCCTGTGTCCCCTGTGTCCTCCAGTGCAGCTTGTGTCCCCAATGCAGCCTACCTGTGCAGGGGAGGAGACCCGCCGCCACTGCCTGTCTGATTAGAGCGCCAGGAGAACATAGCTTTCAATTCAATAGCTGTTTGTTCCCTGCCGCACGCCATCATATACAGCCCCTCCCCCTTGTCCGAATCACTTTGATAGACAGATCACCCATCCAATCCTGGGTCAGGTGATCTGTCTATCTGTCTATCAAAGTTCCACGGACAAGGGGGAGGGGCTGTATATGACGGCGCGCGGCGGGGAACAAACAGCTATTGAAACGAAAGCTGTTATGTTCCTCGGCCGCCCTAATCAGACAGGCAGCGGCGGCGGCTCTCCTACACTTGCGAGACCTCAAAATCCACTTGCAAAATGCGAGCAGGCGAGTGGATTTTTTGATGTCTGGTTTAGATAACCAGGTGGGCCATTCAAAACTGGGCTGCGATTGGCCCGCGGGCCGGACTTTGGACATGCCTGAAATAGGGGATTTATGGCATTTTTATTATCATTATTTTTTTATTAGTAATGGCGGCGAACTGTGATTTTTATCATGACTGCGACATTATGGCGGACACATCGGACACTTTTGACACTATTTTGGGACTATTGTCATTTATACAGCGATCAGTGCCATAAAATTGTACTGACTACTGTATAAATGACACTGGCAAGGAAGGGGTTAAACACTAAGGGGCCAGAAGGAACTTAGACCTTTAGAAAAGTTAATAGAATCCCCCAACAGTCGAGAGAAGAGGATCTCAAAGATGTACAAAATCTTATTGCGGGAGGAGGAACACGAATACCCGACGTATCTAGGGAGATGGGAAAGGGAAATTGGCACCTTAAATATCAATGAACAGAAGAACAAAATCCTCGAAAGCGTCTTTATCCCAAAAGATATACAAAAAAAGAAATGTCATACAAACTTCTAGCTAGGTGGTATCTAACCCCTCAAGGGGCAAACGCCCTCAGTGGAGATAATTCTCCAAACTGTTGGCGAGGGTGCAATACGCCGGGCTCCTTCTCGCACCTGTGGTGGTATTGCCCGAAAATAAAAAAATATTGGGAGCAAACGATAGAAATAATTTTCAATATAACGCAGGTTAGAGTGAAGAGCTCCCCCTGGGTTTGTCTTTTCCACTACACGGAGAGGGGAGGGGAACATAAGGGGAGGAACCTCATCCTCTACCTGCTAAATGCAGCTAAAGCTTTAATCCCTTGCTATTGGAAATCCCAGGAGATACCCTCAATGAAAGAGTGGGTAGAGAGGGTGGAGGGGACAAGAATAATAGAACAATCTATACATAACTTAGAGAATATAGAAGAAAAATATCAGAGGATATGGCAACAATGGATTGAGTTCAGGGAAACAGAACAATATTTTAGGATAATGGAAGAAAATACTGTGGTGAATGGGAGGGGGTGAGCGAGACGGGGTAGGTTTCAAACGATTATTATTTTATTTTTTTTCTCTCTTTTTTTTTTTCTTCTCTGGCCATTAGAAGGGGAGGGGGGGGGGGGGGGGGAGGGAGGATTAGGGAAAAATGTACTCTGAATAGATGCAACTGTTGACTGCATGACTGTAAATATTATGTACTATTTGAAGTTTCAAAATAAAGAATATATAAAAAAAAAAAAAAAAAAACACTAAGGGGCCATCAAGGGTTTAAGTGTGTCCTAGGGAGTGATTCTAACTGTGGGGGGTGTGCTACCACTGACATGACAGCGATCACTGCTCCTGATGACAGGGAGCAGTAGATGCCTGTCATGTCACAAGGCAGAACGGGGGGAAATGCCTCTCCGCGACGCGATAGCGGGACACCAGCGGACATCGAGTCTGCGGGACCCGCGGGCACGGTCACGGAGTACGCGGCGGGCGTGTGCCCACAATGCTGCGTCTTAAAGGGGACGTACAGGTATGCCCATTTGCGTAGCCGTATATCGTCGTGCACTGGTCAGCAAGCGGATAAAATTCTCAGCTGATCGGGAAGCATATCCACTATAGTTACATTGTAGATATGGTTGGAAAAACACACAGGTCTATCCAGGCCAACCTATATGTGCTGGTCATAGATAGATCCAAATTTGACTTCTGTTGAACAGGCTTGGTGGAAAATTTCTCACAGTCGAGGGCTGCAGCCGCTGATCAGTCCTCACTGTCAATGTCTCAGCAGAGAGGATTACTCTCTCCACCATCACTACAGTCACCATTAATTGGTAGATAACAATCATGGCTCCTCTCCTCTTAAAAGCCTCTTCTCTAAGGTGAATAAGTATAAATTACTTTACTTTGCCGGCCATAGATGGATTGAAATTTGGCGGGTTGGTTGTACTGAAGTCGGCTGGCAGTGAATGAAAACAACCTCCCGCTGTCAGATTACAATAGCTCTAAGGGAGCGTACTCCGTGACCGTGCCGTGGGTCCCGCAGACTCGATGTCCGCTGGTGTCCCGCGATCGTGTCACGGGGGGAGGCAGAAACAAGGCATTTCCCCCGTTCTGCCTTGTGATTTTTTTAAATTTGGCGGGTTCAGCAGAACTGGCCGAATTTTTATCCATCTATTGGCAGGTTGGTTGTACTGAAGTCGGCTGGCAGTGAACAAAAACAACCTCCCGCTGTCAGATTACAATAGCTCTAAGGGAGGGATTTCCCAGCCAACACTGACTGTCTTGATGTGGAAATCGAGCAATTTTATTTCCTTCAACCCATTGATGGCAAAAAGAAATTTGCATAATGTATGGCCTGCCTTAATTGTTCCTTATAATTTAAGTCCTCCATCCCCCTTATTAAAGTGGACCTTCAGTCATTTTTTTCATCTTTTTATCTATTAAATCCTCTGCCCTTGTTACTTTAACTTTGGATAGTAAAACATTTTTTTTTCTGCCAGGAAATACCTTATACAGCCCACTTCCTGTTTCCTGTCTGGTAAAAAGCTTAGGCTTATGACATCATGTACAGCTCTCTCTCTCACTCTTGTGAGAGTTTACCCAGAAGGGGGGGGGGGGGGTGAGTCATAAGTGGGCCAATGAGAGCTGCAGAGCTGGAGGTGTGCCTCTGTGTAAATCCAGGAAGTGAACAGACAGCAGCTTCAGCTGCCCACAGTTAAAATGGCTGCAGCCAGACTCAGTGGAGGGAGATTTCTGCAGCATATTTGGCAAGTACAGAATCACATTATATATAAAATAATATGCAAAGTGGTTGGAGGGAAGCTTCAGAATGGCAAAGATGTTTTTATTACAAATGATGTGAACAGACTGCAGTTCCTCTTTAATTTTCCCACCCTTTGCTGAACTCTTTCTAATTCAAGATCGTGCCTTTTGATGATTTGTGACCAGAACTGTACTGTATACTCAAAATTAAGCTGCACCAGTGTTTGGCAAAGGGGTAGACGTGAAAAAAAAAAAAAGGTACAATCAGCGCAAACCTTATTAAACTACATAAAAAATTATGTGGCTGCACTGGGGACACACAGGCTGGCTGCACTGGGGACACACAGGCTTGCTGCCAGGGCTGCTGTTAGGCCCCTTTCACACCCAAGCGTTTTTCAGGCGCTACAGCGCTAATAATAGCGCCTGTAATGCGCCTGAAAAAAGCGGGTCCTTTAACTCCAGTGTAAAAGCCGGAGGGCTTTCGCACTGGATCGGTGCGCTAGCAGGACGGTAAAAAAAGTCCTGCTAGTAGCATATTTGGAGCGGTAAAGGAGCGGTGTATATACCGCTCCTACCCATTGAAATCAATGGGACACCGCGGGGATACCGCGGTAATACCGCCGGCAAAGCGCCGCTTTGCGGGGGTTTTTAACCCTTTTTCGGCCGCTAGCGGGGGTTAAAACCACCCCGCTAGCGGCCGAATACCGCCGCTAAAACGACGGTAAAGCAGCACTAAATATAGCGCTGCTTTACCGCCACCGCCCCCCGCCCCAGTGCGAAAGCGGCCTTAGAAATCACGGGGCCCCGTACAGCCTACCTGACAGGGCCCCCCCCCCCCCCAAAAATATCAAAACAATATTGTTTCTAAAAAAAAATATAAATAAATCGGACACAAACATAACATAACTTACAAAATGCCTGCTAAATCTAAAAGATACAACTGCATTGAGTTAATAAATAAAGTCCTGTGTGTAAATGAGGTCTTGGGGCTCAGTCACATGGGTGATGTGGCACGTACAGTGCGATTCAATTTTTTTTTTTATGTGGCTGGAGCTGTGTGCTGGTGGCCTGTGTTACGGTATGGAGACACAGCAGCTGTACAAACACAGCCACAGGCCCTAGTTTGACAGGCATGTGAATGTAGGTGTATGGCCCCAAATAGAGAATGTGTATTCAGAGTCACTCACCCGCGTGTGGCTGTGTTCAGTCATACTACAGAAGCTGATCAGAGACTGCAGATATATTACAGGAGCTGATCAGAGACTGCATGTATATTACAGGAGCTGATCAGAGACTGCAGATATACTACAGGAGATGGTCAGAGACTGCAGATATACTACAGGAGATGGTCAGAGACTGCAGATATACTACAGGAGCTGATCAGAGACTGCAGATATACTACAGGAGCTGATCAGAGACTGCAACTATACTACAGGACCTGATCAGAGACTGCAGCTATACTACAGGAGCTGATCAGAGACTGCAGCTAATACTACAGGAGATTGTCAGAGACGGCAGACATAGTGCAAAAGATGATCAGAGACTGCAGATATTACTACAGGAGATGGTCAGAGACTGCAGACATGATACAGGAGATGGTCAGAGACTGCAGACATGATACAGGAGATGATCAGAGACTGCAGACATGATACAGGAGATGGTCAGAGACTGCAAACATGATACAGGAGATGATCAGAGACTGCAGGCATGATACAGGAGATGATCAGAGACTGCAGACATGATACAGGAGATGATCAGAGACTGCAGACATGATACAGGAGATGGTCAGAGACTGCAGACATGATACAGGAGATGATCAGAGACTGCAGATATACTACAGGAACTGATCAGAGACTGCATCTATTACTACAGGAGATGGTCAGAGACGGCAGACATGATACAGGAGATGATCAGAGACTGCAGATATACTACAGGAGATGGTCAGATACTGCAGACATAGTACAGGAGATGATCAGAGACTGCAGATATTTATACAGGAGATGGTCAGAGACTGCAGACATAGTACAGGAGATGATCAGACTGCAGATATTACTACAGGAGATGGTCAGAGACTGCAGACATAGTACAGGAGATGATCAGAGACTGCAGATATTTCTACAGGAGATGGTCAGAGACTGCAGACATAGTACAGGAGATGGTCAGAGACTGCAGACATAGTACAGGAGATGGTCAGAGACTGCAGACATAGTACAGGAGATGGTCAGAGACTGCAGACATGATACAGGAGATGGTCAGAGACTGCAGACATGATAAAGGAGATGATCAGAGACTGCAGACATGATACAGGAGATGATCAGAGACTGCAGACATGATACAGGAGGAGATGGTCAGAGACTGCAGACATGATATAGGCGATGATCAGAGACTGCAGACATGATATAGGAGATGACCAGAGACTTCCAGTGTGGAAAAACATTGATCACTGCGCTATGTGTAAACAGGGGTTTACAAGACATAACAAAGTGCCAAATAAAAACAAAAACACTTTACTAAACAGTCAATTGCTCAAGCACAGGAGGACAATAAATGGTTAATAGGTCTGTGAAGCTCATATCCTCACCAGTCTAATTCCAGCAAAGATAACACAAGGACTCTGGCACAAATGGCTCTAAAGAAACAGCAGAAGTTTATTGCAAACAGCATGTCACACACTCATATCTAATGCCGGTGTCCTGTCGGATAGTGTCCCCCATCGGATACTGTCCGCTGTGTACTACGCATGCGCAGTACACATGACAGGCAGATTCCGAAAATAGCCGAAGATGAACGGCGCCTGCGCCGTGAGTCCAGGTTCAAGCCCCACCATCCAAGTGGACATAGAGTTAGAATAAAAAAAAAAAGCCGAGCGCAGCGAGGCCGTGCCCAAAGCTTGGTGAGCGAAGCGAGCCCGCGAGGGGCTCTCTAACTTTGTGTAGCCCTATGTCCACTTGGATGGTGGGGCTTGCACCTCGACTCACGGCGCAGGCGCCTTTCACCTTCAGAGATTTTCCGAATCTCCTTGTCCGCCGTACTGCGCAAACGCTGCGCCTGCGCAGGACGGCCCGGTTACTTTTCGATAGCCGGACTATTTTTGACAGAACACCGGCTGCAGCGTCTTTCAGAAGTTTAATCTTCATCATTATCAGTGTGTTCACCTTCCTGTGTGCAGTTTAAATAAAAACAAAGATAAAAAGTGTGAGAAGAGAGAGGGGAAGCCATCCCTTCATCAGTGTGTTCAGTGCCTAATCTGCACACAGGACAGAAGAACACAATGAATGAAAAAATTGGCTGGCTGCACTGGGGACACACAGGCTGGCTGCACTGGGGACACACAGGCTGGCTGCAACAGGGACACCCAGTCTCTGACCATCTCCTGTACCATGTCCCATCTCCTGTATCTCCTCCATCTCTCTGACCATCTCCTTCCTGTACCATGTCCCCAGTCTCTGACTATCTTGTGTACCATGTCCCCAGTAGGATGCCCACGTGTCGCGGATTGCCCGGGACATTCCTGCAATTAGCAGGTCTGTCCCGGGTCCCGGGCACCTTCATTCTGGGACAATACAGTGTCTCGGAATGAAAATGACAGAGCGAGCGAACCCCGCTAGCGCTGGCGCTCGCTCTGCCTCCAGCTCCATCTGCCTCCGGCCCTCCACCCGAACACAGCCGGGACGAGCCGAGAGGAGCTGAGCCTGCCCACCCCCTCCCCCACCCGAGCACAGCCTGAGCCGAGGGGAGCTGAGACCGCCCCCGCCCGAGCCGAGGGGAGCTGAGACCGCCCCCCGCCCGAGCCGAGGGGAGCTGAGACTGCCCCCCGCCCGAGCCGAGGGGAGCTGAGACCGCCCCCCGCCCGAGCACAGCCGAGCCCGCCTGAGTCAAGGGGAGCTGAGACCGCCCCCCGTCCGAGCAACTCTGTACGTAGCGGGGGATCTGTACTGAGGGGGGTCTGTACTAATTGGGGGGATCTGTACTGAGGGGGGTCTGTACTTATTGGGGGGTTCTGTACTGAGGGGGGTCTGTACTTATTGGGGGGTTCTGTACTGAGGGGGGTCTGTACTTATTGGGGAGGGGGTTCTGTACTGAGGGGGGTCTGTACTTATTGGGGGGGGGTTCTGTACTGAGGGGGGTCTGTATTTATTGGGGGGGGGGGGGGTTTCTGTACTGAAGGGGGTCTGTACTTATTGGGGGGGTTCTGTACTGAGGGGGGGTCTGTACTTATTGGGGGGGTTCTGTACTGAGGGGGGGTCTGTACTGAGGGGGGGTCTGTACTTATTGGGGCGGTCTGTACTGAGGGGAGACTGTACTTATTGGGGGGGTTCTGTACTGAGGGGGGTCTGTACTTATTGGGGGGTTCTGTACTTATTGGGGGGTTCTGTACTTATTGGGGGGGTCTGTACATTTTGGGGGGTCTGTACTGAGGGGAGGTCTGTACTTATTGGGGTGGTCTGTGCTGAGGGGGGTCTGTACTTATTGGGGCGGTCTGTACTGAGGGGGGTCTGTACTTATTGGGGTGGTCTGTGCTGAGGGGGGTCTGTACTTATTGGGGTGGTCTGTGCTGAGGGGGGTCTGTACTTATTGAGGCGGTCTGTACTGAGGGGGGTCTGTACTTATTGGGGCGGTCTGTGCTGAGGGGGGGTCTGTACTTATTGGGGCGGTCTGTACTGAGGGGGGTCTGTACTTATTGGGGCGGTCTGTGCTGAGGGGGGGTCTGTACTTATTGGGGCGGTCTGTGCTGAGGGGGGTCTGTACTTATTGGGGCGGTCTGTACTGAGGGGGGTCTGTACTTATTGGGGCGGTCTGTACTGAGGGCGGTCTGTAATTATTGGGGGGGGTTCTGTACTGAGGGGGGCCTGTACTTATTGGGGGGTTCTGTACTGAGGGGAGTCTGTACTTATTGGGGGTCTGTACTGAGGGGGGTCTGTACTTATTGGGGGGTTCTGTACTGAGGGGGGTCTGTACTTATTGGGCGGTCTGTACTGAGGGGGGTCTGTACATATTGGGGGGGGGGTTCTGTACTGAGGGGGGTCTGTACTTATTGGGGGGTCTGTACTTATTGGGGGGTCTGTACTTATTGGGGAGGTTCTGTACTTTTTGGGGGTCTGTACTGAGGGGGGGGGTCTGTACTTATTGGGGCGGTCTGTACTTATTGGGGTGGTCTACCATGTTTTTTAAAAATAAGTTTCAGTATCGGTTTTCGGCCTAGTGTATTTTTCATTTTCGGTATCGGTTTCGGCACCAAAAAACCCATTTGGTGCACCCCTACTCTATATATATGTTTAGTTGCAGGTTTGTCCCTACATAGGATTTGGATGCCGCCAAGGCCTTCGATTCTGTGGAGTGGAACTACCTATGGGAGTGCCTGTGGCAGTCGGCATCATTGCGGGAGCGATCGGAGATGAGGGGGAGGCCACACATTCGTGGCCACCCCCTCGCGATCGCTCCCGGCCAATGAATGTAATGTAATCTAAACAGAGCTAGAGGAAGTGATGTCATCCCTAACTGCTCGCGGGTGGGGGACCCGATCGGGCCCCCCCCCGTGCCTGTGAAGGTCAGCATGATTGCAGGAGGGATCGGAGATGAGGGGGAGGCCACTCATTCGTGGCCACCCCCTCACGATCGCTCCCGGCCAATGAAACGCTTCCTCTTGCTCTGTATTGTAAACAGAGCTAGAGGAAGTGATGTAATCTCTCCTCGTGTCTCCTTGGGCCCCCCACCAGCGGGCAGGTAGGGACGTACCTGTAAGCCCATATGCCTGCCCGTGCCATTCTGTCGATGGTAAAGGCAAGTGGTTAAAGTGATTGTAAAGCCTTTTTTTTATATCTTTTTTTTTTTTTAAATAACAAACATGGTATACTTACCTCCTCTCTGCAGTGTTTTTTCACAGAGCAGCCCAGATCCTCCTCTTCTTGGGTCCCTCTTTGCTGATCCTAGTCCCTCCCTCTTTTGAGTGCCCCTCAGCCAGCAGCTTGCTACAGGGGGCACCCAAGTTGAGTCAGAGCTCCGGATCCGTATTCAAGACACGGAGCTCCGACCTGGCCCCACCCCCTCTATCCCCTGATTGGCTGACTGACTTTGATTGACAGCCCCGGGAGCCAATGGCACCGTTACTCTGCCTCAGCCAATCAGGAGGAGTGTCTTGGATGGCTAAGGGGATCGTGGACATCACTGGAGAGAGAAGGGGCTCAGGTAGGTAATTAGGGGGGTGTTGGGGAGGCTGCTACACACAGAAGGTTTTTTATCTTAATGCATAGACTGCATTAAGATAAAAGAGTTGTAAAGGCAGAAGGTTTTTTTTTAATGAACATTAATTGGAAGTTAAACTGTTATGGGTAAAGTCCCACTTTTAGCCCTGGTTCACATTGATGTGATTTGACATGTCAAATCGCATACCAAATCGGCGGCAATGGTAGCGTCCGAATCGGTGCAACGCCACATTTGCGGTGCCGCACAGATTCCCAAAAGTAGTTTCTGTACTTCTTTTGGTTATTTTGGGGGGTGTGATCTCCATTGCAGAAACCCACACAGATGTCTCTGAAATCGCTCCCGAAGTCGGTACAGTATCTCTCCTCCAGACTACAGTTCCCACAGCGCAGTGCTGCCTGACTCAATCTATTGAACTCTTCCTACTTAGCATCTCCCTCCTCTTGCTGATATAGCTGGTAACCAGTTCAGCACCGCAGGGCAGCAGCTACAGAGAGCAGCTGCAACCCAGTGTTTCTCTCACTCTCCATTCTTAGCCAAGTACCTGGCTACAGAGGAATTCAACCTGGTAGCTAAGATCTGTGCAAGAAGTTGCACATTAATGGTAATTCGCTAAATCAGTCAAGCTTTTAATTTTATTTTTATCTCTGATTTTAACCACTTAACGCCAGGGGAAGCATCGATACGTCACCCAACTTTGAGTGGTTATACCGGAAGCTGCAGGCATCAACCCTGTATCTTTTTTTACAAGCGGCTGGAGGGGGTCCCCCCTTCCGTTGACTTCTGCCACCTTCCCGGGCTCTCCTGTCCCATCAGGGAACCCAGGATTGCAGCTGACAAAATACTTGTTGCTTACGGTTTCTTAGACCAGTGGGTTCTCAACCTCAGTCCTCAAGTACCCCCAACAGGCCATGTTTTGGGAATTTCTCTTAGATAAAATAGCTGTCCAAAATACCATACTTTTGACTCTTGATTTAAAGCACTTGTGCAGGATAAAGCAAAACCTGGAAACATGGCCGTTTGGGGGTACTTGAGGACTGAAGTTGAGATCCACTGGTCTAAGAAACCGGAAGCAACGAGTATTTTGTCACTTCCGGTTTCGCCTTTTGTAAACAAACCATTAGTGGTTTGTAAAAAGTATCAGATCATACTGATTTTGATGTCAGCCAAAGCTTTTAAGGGCACAGGAGACATCTGGGGTCTAATAGACCCCAGATGTCTCGGTAAATAAGACCTGTCACTGCCTCATGTTATCACAAGGGATGTTTACATTCCTTGTGATAATAAATGTGATCAAAAAAAATAAAAGTACAGTGTAAATTTTTTTTTTTTTTTTTTTTAAATCATAAAATAAAACAAATTTAAAGCACCCCCATCCCCCCGTGCTCATGCACAAATGCATGTGTCAGTCCCGCGTCATATGTAAACAGCGATCGCACCATACATGTGAGGTGTCATCGCAAACATCAGGTCAAGAGCAACAATTCTAGCACCAGACCTCCTGTCTAGATATAAATTAGTAACCTGCAGATGCTTTTAAAATGTCGCCTATGGATAATATAATTTACGTAGTTTGTCGCCGTTTCACAGATGTGTGCAATTTTAAAGCTTGACATGTTTGGTATCTGTTTGCTCGGCATAACATAATTTTTTATATTTTACCAAACAATTGGGTATTATATTGTGTTCTTGTGCATTCAAATTAATTAAATTAATTCATTTGAAAAACCACTGAGCAAATACCGTGTGACATAAAAAATTGCAACACCCACCATTTTATTCTCTAGTGCCTCTGCTTTAAAAAAAAAAAAAAAAAAAAAATATATATATATATATATATATATATATATATATATATATATATATATATATAATGTTTGGGGGTTCTAAATAATTTTCTAGCAAAAAATACTGATTTTTACATGTATGTGAGAAGTGTCAGAAAAAAAGCCTGGTCTTCAAGTGATTAAGGATCATCACTACTGTTTGTTCCCCTAGGCTCACATATATACATTTCTTTGGGCCGCGTTTGCGTTGGCACAGCAGCCCATTCATTTCAACTCAACTGACACCATCCTTTGCCCTACTGACAAAGTCCACTGCCCTCCTGACTGACACCATCCACTGCTCAATTGACACCAATCTCTGCCCTGTCCACAGCTCTACTGACATCGTCCTCTGCTCTACTGACAAAGTACACTGCTCTACTGACTGACACCATCCACTGTCCTACTGACACCAACCTCTGTCCTAGTGACACATCTACTGCTCTACTGAAGCCATCCACTGCTCTACTGACTGACACCATCCACAGTCCTACTGACACCAACCTCTGCCCTCCTGACATGCCCATTTCTCTTTTGACTGACACTATTTACTGTTGTGCTGACACGAACCTTTGCCCCATTGACGCCGACCACTGCTTTACTGAGACTGTACTCTCTACTTGAGCTTTGGGATGCACACCCTAATGCAATAGGCTGCGCACACCTATTAAGGACACTTTATTTATGATATATAAATAAAGTTAAAAAAGTAAACAGTGTGATGCATTGTAGCGACACATTACACAATGCGTGTGCGTTATACAGGCCATAAAATACACCTGCTGGTGTGAATTGGTCCTAAAAGCCCTGGCCAGCGTATTAAATATATGCATATTTAACACATTAAACACAATGGATTCAGTGTGATAGAAATACCTTGTTATTAATTATTAGCAGTGCAAATTATTCCTCTGTGGCAGACTGATTATCCAAATTGTCATATTTCAAAGCATCCATTAGATGGCAGTATTAGACCAGTACTGGGAGTAGAAGTGTTGAGCGGTCCCTGGAATTGATTAAGCATTTCATATTGTTTTATCAGAATTGTATTGGTGCTAGTGTGCAGCACTGAGTCCTCCTTTCAGGCACCTACATACACAGTAAATGTCCATTGCTGTCACACAAACCAGGAGGAAAATGGGAGAAAAAAGGGGCACTGCGTAAATCGACTAATTTTACTAATTGCTCCCATCATCTGGACAGTAATGGTGTTGTGCCAGTTTAAAGATACTTACTTTTGCACTCTGACAGAGCAAATTTTTAATTTTTTTTTAGGAAACATGGAAGCTTTTATTGGCGATTCTCATTCTGCAATTGCTAATTGCCTGGCTGTCATGCTGACTCTCACTTAAAAAATTGTGAGCAGGCAGGTTTTATTTTTTTATTTTTTTATTTTTTAGGAGACAAACTATGTCTCTTCTGCGTTAAAGTCTTTTACCTGCCTGTCTATACAGCCAGTTCAGTGTACAATTTCAGCATTTGCCACAAACTCCTGTATGCAGAGATGGCAAGATGAATTAACTCTTATGCGTGTCATCTCAGCCCAGCCAATCAAAACAGAGATGAGGGGGCTCCGCAGCAGTGGAGGAGAGTATAGTTCTGCTTTAAGTTTCCAAGGCTGGCCATACACGTATAGAATATCGGCCATTTGCAGTTCGAACAATTATTCGTCGCTCTATAGCAACTTGTCCACTAACTGATAGAATAAAATCGCTTCCATGATCGAAAGTGATCGGTCGATAACAATACAACATTTTTATTTCCGATTCACCTATAAGGACATGCGCAATACAAGACAGGATTTTTTTTTACACTTTGGTTGAAAAGGTAATAGTTTTTGCTTTGGATCCATCCACATTATCTGGACCTACAGTCAAAATTGAAGGTAAAGTTGAGTCCAGTAATGGCACAAATGTCAAACAATCTTTTCAAAAATTACCAGTTTCAGACGATATTCTTTACGTATATGGCTAGCATTACCCAGAACAGAAGGCAGATCAGGACTTCTGAAATTATTCTTCAATTGGAAAAATTTTGTATACTCGATCTCCTGCACTCAAATGTTGTCTCGGGGATCTAATAGACTCTCCGCTCTTCAAGGTGGTGGTTTCAGCACTCGCACGCCCTTCGGTCTGGTATGAATTTTAAGGGGAAACACCAAGATCCTTACCAGACCCTTTGTACCCCTACCCATTCACCTAAAAAAAGTGTCAAAAATAAAACGCAGGACACAGGTTTTTAAAGTAATTTAGTAAGACAGACCGACGTCTCTTCCGACTTCTTCTCCCCTCTCTGGCTCTTCTGCCTCCTCCGCTGATGTCTTCTACCTCTGACGGTTCTTCTCCCCTCTCTGGGTCTTCTTCCCTCTCTCTCCGGTTCTTCTCCTTCTGTCCGCTGTCTTTTGCCTCTGGCGGGTCTCCTCGCTTTTTTCCCGGGTCTTCTCCGCTGTCTTCTCCCCCTGTTCTTCTCCCGATGTTGACATAATGCTCTCTCCCTCTCTTATGCCGGGTGTGTGGTGTACCACTACTTATATTGACATGGGGCGGGGTTACCGTGTGATGCCAACTGGAGGCCCCGCCCCTTATGACGTCACTGCCCTGGGCATGATGGGCGGTGATATCATAAGGGGCGGGCCTGCAGGGAGAAGACAGTGGAGAAGACCCGGGAAAAGAACGAGAAGACATCGGAGAAGATCCGGCAGAGGCAGAAGACAGAGGGAGAAGAACCGGAGAGAGAGCGGAGAAGACCGGGAGAGGGTAGAAGAACCGGCAGAGGCAGAAGACCTCAGCGGAGGAGGCAGAAGAGCCGGAGAGGGGAGAAGAAGTTGGAAGAGACGCCAGAGCTGCCTTAATAAATTACTTTAAAAACCTGTGTACTGCGTTTTATTTTTGACACTTTTTTTTTTTAGGTGAATGGGTAGGGGTACAATGTATACTCATTCACATAGAGTGGGGGGGCGGGATCTCGGGGCCCCCAAGGGGGCTTCCAGATTCCGATAAGCCCCCCGCAGACCCCGACAACCCTGGCCGTTGAATAGGCACTTGCCCCCCCCTGCCCCAAGGCACCCCCCCCCCCATGTTGAGGGCATGCGGCCTGGTACGGTTCAGGAGGGGGGTCGCTTGCTGGAAAAACTGTGTGGGGCTCCCCCCCAAAATCCATACCAGACCCTTATCCGAGCACACAGCCCAGCAGGTCAGGAATGGGGGTGGGGACGAGCAAGCACCCGCCCTCCTGTACTATACCAGGCGGCATGCCCTCAACATGGGGGGTGGGTGCCTTTGGGCAGAAGGGGCCCTGCGACCCCCACCCCAAAGCACCTTGTCCCCATGTTGATGAGGACAAGGGCCTGGTATGCTCTTGGAGGGGGAACCCATGCCATTGTTCTTTTTAATTTGGCGTGGAGTTCCCCTTCAAGTTCATCAGAGCACAAGTCGCATACCAAAGTCAGATCAGTTAAAACAGCGATCCGACTTTGATCCGACTTCAGTGATATTCAATGGGCTGAAGAAGGATCAAAGTCAGACCAAAGTAGTGCAGGGAGCATTTTCAAAGTTGGACGACTTGTGTCTGACCAGTTAAGACGGCTCCAATAGGGAAACATTGATTTTCACACGTCATGCGATATGAGCTTCCAATATTGGAGCATTTGTCGTACCAGTGTGAACCCAACCTAAGACACTACGTGAGTTTATTTACCCCCTAATCAGCCACAGAACCTGTGTAATTAATACGTGTTTGGGTTTAAAAAGATGAGGTGGTAACCCTATTGCTGCCCAACCTCTGGCTCTGGCTTACGAGTTTCGTATCATCTCCTTCTAGTACCTAGTTCTCCAATGGCTAAGACAAAAACACTTAAGCTTGAATATGGCAGAACTATGCACAGGTAAAAATGCTCCTACATTGCCAGTAAACACTCATGCTCAGATGTGAATGCAGAATCAGTAGTCACTCTGTCCTGGTCAGTGTACAAGTTCTAGTCCAGTGAAGTTCAGAGATATAAATTCCATTTGAAATCCTGTGCTTGCACCTGTAGCCAAATCATTTTCTGAAAAAAAAACACAAAAGGCAGTATGCATAATTATGTAGGTCTTATGGTACACTAATATATTAATACAAACTGTATTTGTATGTTATAGTGGACCTTCCATGAGCCCCCGACCCTCATTCAAATAGCTTAAAAAAAGTCTGTAAAAAATATCATGGCCACTGCTTCCAATGCTTTGGTGAGGTGCAGGGGAGGTCACTGTGCCTCACCATTGCTTCCCAGCAAAGCCAGGTGGTCGAAATCCCACAAAAACATGTGCCAGCCCATCACACTTCACAGAGATGAGGGGACACAGAGGGAAGAGGAGAGATAATAACATGTTAAAGGTGAGTATTGCTAATCGGATGTCTATGTTATTTCTTGCATGGCACTGTGTTCAAATGTATAATGTTTGACAACAACATTTGTCTACATTAAAGCGGTATTAAATCCAAAAGTAATTATTTGTTATATTTCAGATTACCAATTCTTAGATGTTGTGGCTACATTAGTTTTCTTTTTCTGGCTCTTTCTCTAGTGTAGATAGTTGCTAGAGGTAGGATGTTGTGTTTCTTTTGTTCTTTCCGCTGCAAGGTCCAGTATGGACAGCTGTCTACTCAGTTCCGGATGGAATCAAGACTTCCTGCGGGCAGAAGGCCTTCCTTTAGGAGGAGGTGATCTGGCTTATGTACAGTGTTATGTGGTTGCTATCAGCTACAGGAACCTGTAGTTAGGATGTGAATATTGTGATGTAAATATGTGTAAATACAAACAAATGTCTTTATTTTTGTACTGGTATTTATTTGTATATAGCCCTGTCCCAGTGTCATGGATCTGCAGTAATATTCCTGTCTGCTTACCTCTCCATGTGATAAGCTTAAAAGACTGGCCACCTCTCACCTGGCTGCTTAAGTAATCTTCCCTCAAGCATGGCTCCACCCCAGCCTCTCATTAGGAACACTATATTAACCTGTGCATTGCAAGCCAGCCTTGCTGATCAATATTGTGTGTTTGTCTTCTGTGTGCTTATTGCTGTGTATCTTACGCATGATCCTGGTTACCGACCTTGGCTTGTTCTTGACTGTCCTCGTATGCTTCATATCTCGACCTTTGGCATGTTATTTGACTATCCTTATCTGCTTGTTGCCCTGACCTTTTGGCTTATCTCCTGACTATCCTTTTTGTCCCGGTCTGCTGCTTCCTAGTCATCCTCCAGTAGTCTACAGTGAATGTGAGCTGGGGGACCCTGGGGGCCACGACCTGGAGCCAGACTGCAGCGATGTCCATCCCCACCATCAGGGGCCCTGGTGAACACCCGCTTAGTATCCTCGCCCTGGGAAATATCATGCTCTGTCTCCCAGTGTGATCCGTGTTGGTGCTCCAGTGTACCTGCTTTCCTGAACCACCCAGAGCTCCATTTGTAGCAGTCGGCTGTAGGGTCCACTACCTCAGCGGTGCACTCCTGACCCCAATGATCTACATCTGTCACCTGGCCTCAGGTGACCTGACACCCAGTTTGTTTCCCTTATTCCCCTCCAAAACTGTATTTTTTTTTAACGGGAGGCCCTTGAATATTTTTGTAAATTTCCCAGCTAAGAGACTAGCTGCATATTAAGGGTGGGGGGGGGGGGGGGGGGGTGAGTGTAGCACCCTCTAGTGGTACTAACACGTGTACAGAAAGTTTTTTTGTGAGAGTAGGTACATTTTGTGTTTTACCTGGGTTGGGAGTGACTCAGAGCAGAGCTGGTGACTCACAACCAGCATCTCTGAGACCTCCCACTTCTTTCTGAACATTCTAGAATCTTTTGGAAAGGAAGGAGAAGAGGAGAGGGGGAGCTGCCTGGAGTGTTCTAAGGAGCCCTGACCAATACCCAATCTGAATTGGCAGGGGGCAGGCCTCCTTAAATACTCAGGTTTCCTGGACAGGAGGCACAGGACCAAGGAAAAGACAGCAAGAGAGCACTGCCAGGTAAAGTCTCCAGGGAGGAACAACAGGTCGCAGCCAAGAGGAGGATTGGGGAGGCACTCCTGAGTGGACTGG
The DNA here is from genome assembly GCA_028564925.1 of Lithobates sylvaticus. Classification (NCBI taxonomy): domain Eukaryota; kingdom Metazoa; phylum Chordata; class Amphibia; order Anura; family Ranidae; genus Lithobates; species Lithobates sylvaticus. Next base: position 283,944,195 of record CM053027.1, on the reverse strand, counting down.
GAGATTGCAGTCTGGGATGGCTGCAGAACCAGTGGGGTGGACTGTGGTGGCATGGGTGTGGAGAGAGGCAGCTGCAGCCAGGCGTGGACAGCTAGCACTGGGACTACCTATATTTGCTACACCAAAGGGACCCAAGGTCCCTACCTGCAAAGGGCATTAGCTTTAGGCCTGGCTGAGCCAGTGTCAGGCCTACAAATCAGTTCTATCTGGTCTGGGAAGTGCAAGCAAGTGATGTGCTGGAGATGTTAAGGAGAGAAAGTCTGCAAGCAAGTGTTGTGCTGGAGAGAAGAGAGGAGGTGTATATTGTTGGTCCCATGTATTTTTTGCAATCAGTTTGGCATCTCATGAATATCTCATCCCCATCCAAGTTAAATTCTCTCAATAAATATACAAAGTTCAAGGACTGGTTTTCTACCTGAGGGTGAATGAGTACTGTGTGCCTGGCTGGGCAGGGTGACAGACAGACCACAACACTCAGCAGCCTCTACGAGGGTACCGCTACATGTGCATTGTATCTTGTCCTATAAATCAAGACTGTTTAGTTCAATAAAAGGGTTTGCTCTGGGGAGTCATATTAACAGAAATTACCATCTTATTGTTTACTTAGCTTCTAGCAGGAAGTGATTGTCTCTGTAAAACAAGCCTCATCTTGTCATAGAAACTTTCTAACACTGAACGGTCAGCTTGGTAGATATGTGCTGCCCTTCATTGTGTCCTGCTTAAAAGGTTGATTAGGCTCCTTTCACACTGAGGCACTTCTAAACTGCCCCAAAAAAAGGTAAACGCTTTTGCAGCTCTTTTCAGGTATTTCCGTGTGCTTTTTAAAGGACACGTGTCTCCAAAACTTCACCAAAAAACATTTTGAGGAGCCTTTGAAGCGATTTTCAGATGCTTTTTGGGTGCTTTTCAGGTGCTTCCCATTCATTTCAATGGAGAGGGCATTTCTAAGGCGCTTTTTTTTAGCTCTCCAAACATGCTCCAAAGATGCTGCATGCCGGATTTTTCTCACCGCACTGCCAGCACACCACCCCAGTGTGAAATCCGTAATTGATTTTAATGGGAAGCATTTTTCGTGAGCTTTTCAGGCTCTTCTTTTTAACGCCAAAGCGCTTGAAAAATGACTCAGTGTGAAAGCGGACCTTCAGCTATTTTTTCAACTTTCCATCTATTAAATCTTCTGCCCTTGTTGTTTTAACTTTGGATAGTAAAATATTCTTTTTCTGCCAGTAAATACCTTATACAGCCCACTTCCTGTTTAATGTCTGGTAAAAAGTTTAGGCTTATGACATCATGCACAGCTCTCTCTCTGACTTTACTAGTATAGTGTATTCAAGTGGCCCAAATACTATAAAACTTGTCATAGCAGTCTTTACACTTCGCTATCCATTCCTCTGCAGCCATTATATTATTCACTAAAATAATCCATTCAGCACATGTAGGAATTTGTGGACCCTTTCAATATATCAGATTTAACCTACTGGCTGCATTGAGTAAGTGAGGCAATGCGGACTTGCGATAGTGGAATGGTAGGGAGGTGAAGAAAAGATTCCAATGAGAAACCAGGGATCTCAATGTCAGAATGGCCTTAATCTGAGCTCGTGTATCTAGCCAGAAGGACTGTATCTTAGGGCACTCCCAACAAATGTGGAGGAATGAGCCCCTGAGGCCGTATTCCCTCCAGCAAGTTTTGGATACAGATGGGTATATCCTGGCCAGCTTAGAGGGAATTCTGGGAACACTGGTTTAGTATCTTAAAACTATTTTCCTGCATTTTTGTGTCCACCGAGCTCGTATGCGTGAGACGGTAAAGATGGTCCAACTGTGTTTCAGTAAAGACATGCTGAAGGTCCTTCTCCCACTCCCTTATGTATAAGGCTTCCCCCTGCTCTCCAACGACTGTAGTAACTCATACAGCACAGATATAGTGTGTGGAATAGCAGAGGTAGACAAACAGAGCCGCTCAAAGGGGGACAGATATCTTGGGGTAGGCTACAAAGTGTTGGAGCAGTCTATAGCGCCATTCATCCATGGGGAAATATCCATTATGTATTCTCAATGTGGCCAGTGGCAATAAACCCTGGATAAATCTGCCACATCTCATCTCTCCATCGGCCAACCAAGCCCTAAAAAAAGGAGGGATGTTCCCTCCAGAGTGAACCAGGGGAAGCCCCCCAAGGGAGCCAGGGGGGAAATCAAAGGGGCAAGTTGTCCCTTCCCATTCAAGGCATCCCAGGTTGCTAGGACATGGATGGCCATGGGAGAGGCAAGTACGGAAAGTCCCCTGCAATCCCGGGAGATCCATGGGGCATGTGAGTAAGTTGCGGCCCGCTAGGAATTTGTCAAGTGGGACCCTAGTCAGGTACTCTTGATGAGTGCTTGTAACATCTCCATTAGTGTTCTCAACCCCCACTGCAACAGAAGATTATGGTGGTATCAGTACAAGGGAAACATCTCAGTGTCCTTTGTGCTTATTTTTTATTTTTTAATTAATTTAGGCTTCAAAGTGACTCCCCCACTCAAAAAAAAAAAAAAAACTGTATGCATGCAACTCTACATGCTGTTCCCAGGCCATCTTCTAGTCATTTGTAAAATAAAAAATTTTAATACCTGTAGATATTTACATTTTATTACTTTCTACTTCCTGGATATTCCAAGGCACTGGTGAGGTAACACAGCTGCTTCTGGAAAGCCTACGTCACTGGTGCTTCCTGGGAGAGCTTGTGTGATATCTTACTGAATTTCACAAATTCTTCTGAGCTCTTGAGGCTTGTGGCTTTAGCAACATGGGTAATGACTAAGCACACCTGAAGTGTGTGAAACGCGTCTACCAGCTCTCTGTTTTTGTCAACACTTGGGACGTTCTTAATAACAGAATTCTGATCGACTATGGAGTGCAGCCATTTCTTCTATTATTATTTAGCAACATGAGTGTTGGGTGGGGGGCGTGTCCAAGATGGCCGAGTGAACGGACGTGTTCCTAAGAGCTCTGCTACTGCATTAATCCTATCACCTATTTAAACCGGATTTACTAGCCTGAACTGCGACCCACTCTGCAGTGAATGCCTTCTAGATTGCCTGGCCGAGGTAAGGTGGGGAAGAAATTGAAATTCCCTCCTGAAATACCGCCTGAAGCCAGCCCGGCTCCCTCGAGGCCTAGTGAACAACGGACGCCTCGTGCCAGTATGGCGTCGCAAACTGAGGCCCAGGAGGGATCGCCCTCCCCTACTCCTGGCATCCCTGAAGTTATGGCGGCTATTGCAACCTGCCAGTCGGCAGTTGCTCTATGCCAGGCGGCCCTCACCACTAAAATTGAAGAAGTGCAGATGGACGTGGGGCTCCTCCGACAGGACTTGGAGAAAGTTAGATCCCGGATGACCGCGGCCGAGCATCGCGTGAGTCAGGTGGAGGACGAGGTGCATGATAACACTGGCGCCATTCGTTCCCTGCAATCCAGGGTCAAAATCCTGGAACACAGAGCCGAGGACTCCGAGAACAGGTGCCGCCGGAACAATATCCGGATCGTCGGCCTGGCGGAGGGAGCGGAGGGTAAGAACCCCACTGTTTTTGCCGAGGAAATGCTTAGAGCCCTACTGCCCGCTGCGCACCTGTCCCCATACTTCGCGGTGGAGAGGGCCCACAGACTGCCGCCACAACCAGGCCCCCAGGGTTCCCCCCCAAGAACCTTTATCATGCGGTTCTTGAATTTCCGGGACCGGGATGAGCTGCTCAGGGCTGCCAGGGCGGCGGGGGAGCTGACTTTCCGAAACAACCGCCTGATGCTATTCCCGGACTTTTCAATTGAGACCCAGAAGCTCCGCCGTTCGTTCGACGCTGTGAAGGCAGGCCTCCGAGCGAAGGGCATAAAATATAGTATTCTTTTCCCTGCCAAGCTTCGGGTAATTGATGGAGAAACAACCAGGTTCTTTACATCCCCCAAAGAGGCTGCAAAATGGTTGGAAACCATCCCTCCACTTGGATGAAAGAAGGGATATGAAAAGGCGCGCAACTCCTGTTTTGTTTTTCCCCTGCTGAGGTACGTGATCCCCGGACGATACTTTGTTGACCTGTGCATGCACACTTGCTCCACCGCATCTTAACAGGAGAGAGACCAGAAGACCCAATCCGGAGGAGGTGACTTGCCCGGATGGGTAGGGAGCAATGAGCTGCACGAGATCTCGGTCCATTGCAGCATACTTGTATACAACCAGGAGGTCAGATATGTGCCCCTGAAGGGGAAAGGGAAAAGACCTTGCACCCTTACTTTTTGTTTTTGTACACCCGTTTACATTTTACTTTTGATCATTTTCCTTTTCACCTCAAGCCGGAAGGCTGCAGTGGGCAACACATTGCCTACCGACCTCTGCCGGATCTGATTATGGTTGACCACATTGCTGCAATATTATCCAGGTACCTCCTCCCTTTTGCAGTACCACGTGAAATGAACATTTAAGCTAGTGCCCCTGGTATAGACCAGGAGAACTTCAAAAGACCCGGTTTTATTGTTATTGTAGCATCTCTTTTTCCCCTATGGATGCTTACTGGTACACAAGTACTCAGGAATGTTTTGATCACCTCCTCTGCTGAGGGTGGTCGGGAGATGTGAACTACCATCTTGATCACTACACACGCTCCCAGGACTGTTAGTTGCCTACGGGCGGTTTATTGGGTATGATGCAGTCTTACATTGGGTGGGACATGCGGGGTGGGGGGAGGGGGGGGGGGGGGGGGGGGTTTCGGCCGTTGCCGATAAAGGTTTGACCAATGAGTTGGTCGGGAGTTATAAAGTTTTGAATAAGAGTCTAATGTTATTCCTTTTATTTTTGCATATGCAACTGACCTGCATGGTTGATGGTCCTGAAGGCGGTGTGGGGAGGGGGTGCAGGGGGGGCAGGCTGGCCATCTGGAGAGGAGGAGCTGTTGCATGTTTAACCCCTATTCTGATCCTACTTAATTTACCCATATCACCATGGCTCAGGTGACAGCGATTTCTTGGAATGTGCGTGGCCTCAATTCTGCACACAAAAGATCTTTAGTCTTTAATTTTCTCAAAAAATACTCGCCACATATCTGTGTGCTCCAGGAGACCCATCTGGTGGGGTCCCGGATACTGAGCCTAAAAAGGGCGTGGGTGGGGTCCCACTACCATGCAACGTACTCCACTTACTCCAGAGGGGTCAGTATCCTTATACATAAACAACTGCCGTTCCAGCTTCTGGATATTAAGATAGATACCGGGGGCAGGTACATTATCCTTCATGCACTTATTGCAAACAACCCCTGTGTACTTGTGGGCCTGTACCTCCCCCCACCAGCTGATGTAACATTGCTCCACAAAATTATGCAGTTAGTCATTGACTATGGGGTGGAGGATGTTTTGATTTTGGGGGACTTTAATCTGACCCCGACGTCGGATTTGGACAGACTCCACTCAGCATCTAGATGGACACCCGGCCTGGCGGAATGGGCAAATAGTTTTGCCCTGACAGATGTTTGGCGCAGCCTCAACCCGTCTGGCAGACAGTTCACCTGTCACTCCGCCACATTTAAGACCCTATCTCGCATAAACTTGATGTATGTGTCGGGCTCTCTGCTCAGGAGGTCCACGGACAGCCGCATTTTATCACGAGGGATATCAGACCATACCCCTCTGCTGCTTAAACTGTCATTTGGGCCCCCTGGGGATAGGATGTGGAGGCTGTCCAGATTCTGGATAGAGGAGGAAAGTACTCAAGAGGCGGTGCAGGAGGGGGTATGCCATTACTGGTTAGAGAATGCTGTTGGCACTGATCCTCTAATTGCATGGGACGCCTTTAAAGCATGGACCAGGGGGGAGTACGTAGCCCGTATTGCGGCGGCCCGCAGGAAGGCGGCGCGCTCTCTGGAGGAACTCGAGGATAGGGCTGCGAGGAAGGAAGAATTATATGTTGCTAATCCAAACAGGGAGGCTTATGGAGAGTGGCAGTTTGCCCTGCACCAACTCTCTCTCTGCAGAGTGGACGGGATGCATAAGTCACTACTTCATACAGCTCACAAAATATTTGAATATGGGAACAAGAGCGGCCGCCTGATGGCCTGGCTGGCGAAGGGTCAGTTCACTGCCACACATATTGCTGTAGTCAAGGACATAGACGGGACCCTGCTAAGGACCCCACAGGATATAAACCGTAGATTTGCCCAATATTATGAACAGCTGTATTCCACCAAGGTGAGCTACTCCCCCCTAGAACTGACTGACTATTTGGACGGGATCCCCTTACCGACTATTAGTGACCGGACATGCGAAGCTCTCGAAGCGGCCATAACACTGGAGGAGGTACAGTTGGCGATTGTCCAACTCAAGGCGGGTAAGACTCCTGGGGCGGACGGGTTGCCCAGGGAATTCTACGCACAACACCTTGAACTGCTGGCACCGAGGTTAGTGTCCCTGTTTGCTCAATTTTTCCAGCTGGGGGCCCTCCCCGAGTCAATGTCTGAGGCGGTGGTGGTATTGATACCCAAGCCCGGGAAAGATCCGGAGGAATGCTCCTCATACCGGCCAATATCTCTCCTAAACGTGGACGCCAAGATACTGGCCAAAATTCTGGCCAACAGGCTATCCACAGCCCTTGAGGAGGTCGTTCATCCGGATCAGACCGGGTTCATGCCGGGTAAGGGTACCGATATCAACCTCCGCCGGCTCTTCCTCAATATGTCTATTACTCATGACAACAGTGGTGGAAGAGTCATTGCCTCACTTGACGCTGAAAAGGCATTTGACTCGGTGGAGTGGACGTTCCTCTGGGAGACTTTGGGGAGATATGGGATCGGGCCCCGATTTCTTCAGTGGCTCCGTATGCTCTACCGGGCACCTAGGGCCCGCATCCGCACCAGTAATAGGCTCTCTGCCTCGTTCCCGTTACAAAGGGGGACACGGCAGGGGTGTCCTTTGTCCCCGGCCCTATTCGCATTGGCTCTTGAGCCCCTTGCTACCCGAATTAGACACTCAGACAGGGTGATGGGTCTCAAGATAGGCACTCTGGTAGAAAAGATCTCGCTGTACGCGGACGACGCCCTCCTGTATCTGCAAGACGCAGGGGACTCGTTGGCTGCAGCTCTCGAGATATTCAACATCTTTGGTAGGTTCTCCGGAGTGCGCATCAATTGGACTAAATCCAACATTTTCCCCCTGGACCCCCGGGCGCGTGAAGTCAGTCCTAGCATACCACTTATTTGGGTTGATCAATTTAAATATTTGGGTATCCAGGTCAGAAGACAAGTGGCAGAATATAGGGAACTTAATGTACGCCCGGTTGTGGCACAGTTGCGAACCAAATGTTCATCATGGAATACATTACCCTTGAATCTCATGGGCCGTATAAACCTGTTAAAAATGATATTCCTCCCTAAATTTTTATATGTTTTTCGCAATAGTCCCATCTGGATACCCAAATCAATGTTTGCAGAAGTGGATAAATGTGTAGGCTCCTTCGTATGGGGGGGGAAAGCCCCGAGACTGGCCAAATCCACACTAACCCTCCCTGTTCAATGTGGGGGCCTGGCTGCGCCAGACTACCAGACATACTTCTGGGCAGCTGTCTTGGTAACAGTTAGGTGGTGGTTCGTCCTCTCCAGGGGAAATGCGGCAGTATGCCTTGAAGCAGCAATCATAGGGTCACTGCAGGAGCTGGGGAACCTGGTTTACAGGGGACGCAGGGCGTATACAGAGCTCCCGGCGCCCACTCAGACCACCCTCAGGGTCTGGATGGCGGCCAGGAGAGGGAAGATAGACCCCCGGAACTGGTCTCCTCGATGCCCACTATGGGGAAACCCCAACCTCCCCCACATCAGGACGGTCCCGGACCCGGTGGTTTGGGCGGGGTTTGGTATAAAGACTCTTAGTGACATTCTAACGAATGGCGCCGTGAAGCCATTCCCAGTACTACAGGCAACCCTTCAGTTGCCGGACTGGATGCTATTTCGGTATTTCCAACTGCGTCACGCCATCAGGGCCGAATTTCCTACTCCCATTAGACTGACTGTGGATCCTGTCGAACAGGTGCTATCACAAGTGCAACTGGATAGGCCCCTCTCGACCCTATATCTTGAGCTCCTTAGGACTGACTCTGCCAAAGTAGACAGACTTTTTGACCATTGGAAAACTGACATCCCTGGGCTGGACAAGGAAGACTGGAATGACTGCCTCGCAGACAGTGCCTCCCTGCTGATTTCCTCCAGAGAGCGCCTCATACAGGTGAAGTTTCTCCACAGGGTCTACTTTACCCCCCAGAGGCTCCACAAGGTGTTCCCACAGCGATCCCCCGACTGTCCCCGTTGCCGAGACAATGTGGGAACATTTTTTCATATGTTCTGGAACTGTCCTAAAGTAGCTAAATACTGGGATGCGGTATTGGAGTCCGTCAATGGTCGCCTACAACTAAATCTCCCTAAGTCACCAGAGTTGATATTGTTAGGCATTCAAGATGACGATCAAAGGCCTAGATATACCAAACTATTACTAACCTACCTCTTCTTCTATGCCAAAAGGGAGATTGTTCTTCACTGGAGCTCCCCCTCCCCCCCCACGATCACTGCATGGGAAAAGTCCATTAATGATGTCCTGCCCCTGTACAAGTTGACATATATTAATAGGAACTGCCCGAATAAATTTAACAAAGTGTGGCAACCCTGGTCGGGTTAGCAGGTATCTGCTCGGTAGAGTTTTGAGAAGTTATGTGGCGTTGGGTGGGTGGGAGACTGTTTAACTCCATAATTACGTTGCCCCTATAAACGAATGTATACCCTGTCTTACTGTTATCTTCACTGCACATGTTTAGAAACTCTCGTATGTATCTTCACACCAAGACACCTGTACTGTATATCTGATTCGGTCCATGTGGGACTTTTGTTGTAACCTGTACATTATTCTGTTAAATAAAGGAACAACTTTGACTCTTAAAAAAAAAAAAATAAAAAAAAAAAACATGAGTGTTGGGTAGCTTAATGCCGCTTAGGTTGTCATAGCCACAGTAGGGACAGACCACCAATTTACAAATTCCCTCTGAAATGTTTAGATATACTCTCGGCTGGGACCCTTCAAGGTGTTTCCAGTCTGCATAGAAGAAAATCTCAAATAGCAGGGGTAGTTGAAAGGTCTTCGGAGCTTTAGGAGCCCTAGAAGGCTCCAAGCCTGGGACAGCAGGCTGATTTGCCAGATGCAGGGTAGAACACTAAAAGGTTTGAAACAGGGTTGAAACAACCCCAGTAAATTTGAGGTTATGGCAGGAGATGGTGATGTCTAGAAACAAACAGTCTTTAGAGATAGACTGCTGGGACTCTGAATCTGAGTCAGAGATGGTAACAGGGACAAAAGACCTTGCCTGAACTAAGGGTTCATGAGGGTCAGAGACAAATTCTGCAGGGAAAGGCAATGGAGCACACTTGGAGCTTTTGCAGGGTGCCCCAATAACTAAGCACATACAACTAAAAAGTCCTCAGTGGACCTGGAGGTTTCTGTGGATGCAGGGGAGAACGCATTAGCTGAGAGAGCTAAGAAGGATTCTGAAGATGACAACCCTATACAGTCACTGACCTGTGATGTAAGTAACTGAGTTAAAATAAACAGAGTTACTTAGCGCAGTTACTTTAGAGGGTAACGAGTAATCCAACCGCCACTAGATGGCAGTAGTGTGATTCTGGTGTTCTGCTGAAAAAGTTCCCCGCCGGATAAGGACCCCCCTGTACTGCACAGGCGCAGCGCTTGCGCAGTACAAAGGACTACAGAGCTTACGAAAATTGCTGAACCTAAACAGCTCTTAGTGAACTCTACACAGCGCAGGCGCAGTTAACATGTAATTGTATTGTGTAACTAAGGGGCGGGTCTAGTATTACTGTAACCAAGGGGCACATTTATTATTATTGTTATATATCGAGCTCTGCCCATTAATTTAACATTTGCCCTCTTCTGTAGCCATCCGCCCCTTACACGATATAATAATAATAGACCCGCCCCTTGCTTACACGCTATAACAGATCTGCCCCTTGGTTAGAGTAATAATAGAGCAGCCCCTTGGTTACACGATAAATAACAAAAAAATATATATATAAAAAAAGTCACAGTTACTTTGCTGCGTAACTAATTACTTTTCCAATGTAGTAACTGAGTTACTAACACAATTACTTTTTAGGAGAAGTAATTTGTAACTTAACGAATTACTTTTTTAAAGTAAGATGACCAACACTGTCACTGACTCCTGAAGATAATGCTCCCAGAACAACTAAGGAAGTATGGGCAGAGTTCATCTGTGGCAATGGGATGGTCTATGCTGCATCTTAGCAAAGAAATTTTGCTTCCGTCAACAGTAATGCAACTAGGTCCAAACATGAGACAAGGCCTCAGGTACTTACAAACCTGGGAAGCTGGTGCTGATGATGGTTTCAGGCCAGATCACTGTGGGTGGACAATAGAAGCAAACTGGAGCCTGAAGATCCACATGAATCTTCATGAGCAGAAGCAGCAGTGGGATGATGCTTCCTCCAGGGTGAATGGTGGGAAATAAAGCATGGAGTGCACACGTTGTTTCACCCAGCGGATGGCATTAGTACACAGTCCCTTGGTCTTAACCCTTACCGACAGTAACAGGAATTTTGAAAGGCATCCAGTGGTGTAAACAGAGAGATAGCTCCTGGTGCTTTAACCACTTAAGGACCTCCTCCTGTACATATACGTCAGCACTTTGAAGATGGATATCTCGGTAACGGCAGCAGCTGCTGCCACAACCAAGATATCCATCTTTACAGGAGGCGGTCGTGTTTATGATAATGGTGGTCTCTGCGGCGGGTTCGCCGCAAGATCACCATTATCGGCAGCGGCAGAGGTGCCACCCCCCCTCGGAGGCGATCGGGTCCTGCACACTGCTGGGTATGGAGACGAGTGAGGCTAAGATGGACTCCACTCGTCTCTATACCATAGGAGGGCGGAAGCGACGTCAAAACGTCACTTCCGCCCATACATCTTAAAGGAACATTTTTTTCAATGTCATTTTTTCAAATTACATTCCAGTCCAAATATGAGATCTGAGGACTTTTTGACCCCAGATCTCATATTTAAGAGGACCTGTCATGCTTCTTTCTATTACAAGGGATGTTTACATTCCTTGTAATAGGAATAAAAGTGATAAAAAAAATTTTAAACAATGTAAAAATAAATAAAATCAAGTAAAATAAATAAGAAAAATGTATTTATTTTTTTAAAACACCCTGTCCCGACGAGCTCGCACGCAGAAGCGAACGCATACGTGAGTAGCGCCCACACATGAAAACGGTAGTCAAACCACACATGTGAGGTATCGCCATGATTGATAGAGCGAGAGCAATAATTCTAGCCATAGACCTCCTCTGTAACTCAAAAGATGCAACCTGTAGAATTTTTAAAATGTTGCTTATGGAGATTTTTGAGGGTAAAAGTTTGACGCCATTCCACGAGCGGGCGCAATTTTGAAGCATGACATGTTGGGTATCAATTTGCTTGGCGTAACATTATCTTTCACAATATAAAAAAAAATGGGCTAAATTTAATGTTGTCTTATTTTTTTATTCAAAAAAGTGATTTTTTTTTCCAAAAAAAGTGCACTTGTAAGACCGCTGCGCAAATATGGTGTGAAAAAAAGTATTGCAATGACCGCCATTTTATTCTGTAGGGTGTTAGAAAAAAAACAATTATAATGTTTGGGGGTTCTAAGTAATTTTCTAGCAAATAAAACTGTTTTTTTTTTTTTTTTTTTTTTTTTTTCTTCTTTTTTTTTTTTTTTTTTTTTTTTTTTTTTTCTTTTTTGCCACATCAGTTCAACCTTTCACAAGGGACCCGAATCAACTTGACCGTTCATCACTGTCCCGATTGGTCATCACATCATTGTGGCTTTACTCGCTTTTGATTTGTCAAAAAGAAGAGAAAACACCATACAAAACCCAAAGAGAAACTATGAAGCTACCTCTCCCCCATCACATACCCTGTGGTCATTTTATCCCCTTCCACCCATCCCTCCCTTCCTCCGCGTCACCCCGGCACCACGGCCCGTCCATCTATTTGCAACGAGAAATCCTACTCCTCACAGGCTATAGCTGAATCCTAACTACTTCGACAAAGCTCCAAGTTTTTTTAAATTTAAGCCAACCTTCCCATTTTTTTTTCTCCGGATCCCCCTTCCTTTCTTCAGCTCTAATCCTTAAAGTCTCCATCTGGCGTGTATCTTCAACCCTATCGATCCATTCCCAAATATGTGGGCTATCGTGATTGCCCCAATTTCTGGCTATCGTTCGCTTGGCCGCATTTAAAAGATGAGGGACCAGTGACCTCTCGTATTGTTTTATCCCTTCTCTGGTGCCGTGCATCAGAATAGCCCACGGATCGTTATCGAGTTCATTGCCAGTAATTTCCTTCACGTACCTTAAAATTTTGGCCCAGTAAGTCTTAATTTTACTGCAGTCCCACCACAAGTGGGCCATGGTCCCTTTCTCGGGGCATCCCCTCCAACAGGTCTCTGGGGACCCCGGGAGGAACTTACTTAACTTAGCCGGGGTAATGTACCACCGAGACATGACTTTGTAGTTTGATTCAGCTGACCTGGTATCTATAGCGGACCTATGGGTTAGTTTCATTATTTTGCCTATCGTGAGTGCGTCAACTTTAGTGCCCAAATCTCTTTCCCATTTTTGGATGAATGGGGGTATTCCCCTGTTACTCCCCTCGATTAATAGCTTATATATTTTGGAGATCGTTTTCCTCCCCTTGCCGGCCGTAAAAACCCGCTCCATTCGGGTCAGATCGTCAGCGGCTCTGATCGGTTGGGGAAGGCTGCTTAGGAAGTGGCACAATTGCAAATACCTCCATTCATCCATCTTGAACATATCTCCTTTATTCCGAAGTTCTGTGAGTGATAATATCCTACCGTTTTGCATTATATCTTTCAAACATGTGCCCTCCTTTTTAACCCATCCCCCTCCCACCATTACCCTCCCAGGCTGAAAATATTCATTATTTCTAAGTGCGATTAGTGGTGAATTGAACTCTCCATTTAAGTGCTTGTAAACCCTATCCCAAATGCGCAGTGTATTAGTGGTTATGGCGTGTGTGTTCTCTCCCAGAGATCTGTGGTGAGGTGGGTTCCATATAAGGGTACCCAATTGTAAATTACTTAGTGATTTTTCTAATTTAACCCATCTTTTGTCGCTGTGATCCGCCCCCCACTCGGGGATTCTTGAGAGGACGGCTGCTTGATAATAGTTTTCAATATCAGGGACCGCTAGGCCACCCTTATTTTTTTCTTGCTTTAAAGTATGAAGTGCTATACGATGCTTCCTATGTCTCCAGATAAAATTCAAAATTAGGGACTTTAACTTTCTTAAATAATTAACCGACAGGGGGATTGGGAGCATCTGGAATTTGTAAGAAATTAGTGGTAAGATCATCATTTTTACGGAGTTAATCCTCCCCAGCCACGTCAAAGGTCTATTATTAAATTCTTTGCATTTTTTGGCGATATCGTCTAACAGGGGGAGGTAGTTAATATTAAACATTGCCTTCAAGGACCTGGACAGGGTTATTCCTAAATACTTAATTTGTTGCTTCCATGGAAACCCAAATCGCCCCTCCAAGCTCTGTTGTGTCGAACTAGATACATTGACATTCAAGACAAATGTCTTGGAGGAGTTGATTTTAAAATTAGAAATCTCCCCGTATTGTCTCAGGACTTTCATCAGGAGTGGCATGGATGTCTGTGGGTTTCCCAAGAAGAACAAAACGTCATCTGCAAATGCCGCCAACTTATGTTCCTCGTCTTCTGCTGGTACCCCGTGTATTCCCGGATGTCCCCTTATTGTGGACAAAAGAGGCTCCAGGGTCAGAATGAATAAAAGGGGGGACAACGGACATCCCTGCCTAGTACCGTTTTTCATATAAAACGGTAGGGAGGTTGTTCCGTTTATTTTGATCCTAGCTGTTGGGTGGGCATACAGTACCGCTATTTTTTGAATGATCGTGGGCCCAAAACCCATATGGGTTAGGGTTTGAAACATGAGTCCCCAGTCTACCCTGTCGAACGCTTTCTCGGCGTCTATCGACAGGAGTAGACCTGGGGACCCTGCTTTCCTAATCTTATGAATTACCAGCAACGCTCGGATTCCGTTGTCCCGTCCCTCTCTACCCGGGACAAATCCCACCTGGTCGGGATGGACCAGTGTGCTCAAGTGGCCCCTAATCCTCTCGGCCAGAACCTTAGCATATAATTTGGTATCGGCATTTAAAAGCGAGATTGGCCTGTAACTTGAGCACACTGATCCATCCTTCCCCTCCTTCAGGATCATAGTGATATCCGCGGCCAAGGACTCAGTTGACATTCCGAAACTCTGACCAAGTCCATTAAAGTATGCACAAATTCTGGGGATTAATACCTCCTGAAAGGTTTTATAGTACAGATTAGTAAACCCGTCCGGGCCAGGGCTCTTGCCCTTCGGGGATCCCATCAGAGCCCTTTTAATTTCGTCTTCCGTAAAGGGACTGTCTAGCCCCTCACTTACCTCCATTGGGAGTTTAGGGAGCCCAGCACTATTCAAAAATCTTTCCCCCTTCAGAGCCCTATCAGATCTGTTCCCCTGTGGTTCCGCCGAATAAACATCTTCAAAATATGCTCTGAAAGATTCGGCGATGTCCCTGGAAGGGTACCTAATGTCCCCTTTTTTGTTTCTTATTTTTTCGATGTAATTACGGGACTTTTTATTACGGAGAGTTCTGGCCAAATATTTTCCGGATTTGTTGCTACCAATATACCTCTCCTTAGCCACTAAATCCGATGCTTGTTTTATTTGTTGTTCCATCAGGTCTTTTAAGTCTTCCCTGAGGGAGATAATTTTTGAATACAGGTCCCTGTTTGGTACAATGGAGGATTTATGGATCTGCTCAGCAGTTTTTATTTCTTCTACCAGGGCGTTTTTTTTTTCCCACTCTCTTTTTTTTTCCAAGCCCCCTTTGTAATTAAGATCCCTCTTATATAGGATTTGTGGGCGTCCCATAGAGTTGACCCCAGGACCTCCCCGTTATCATTGATTTCAAAAAAAAATTTTATTTCGTTTTTAATTTGCTCGACTATTTCCTCATCGTGGAGGAGTTCCTCATTCAGTCTCCAACTCGAGGAGGGGGCCTGTAGTTCAGGGCAATCCAGGACCATCGAGACTGGGGCGTGGTCTGATGTGGAGACAATCTCCACCTTCGTGTCCTTAACTCTTTCTAGAAGGGCATGATCAATAAAAATATGATCCAATCGGGAGTATGTCCCGTGTACGTGGGAATAGAAGGTATAGTCCCTGACTCCAGGGTGTTGTATCCTCCAGACGTCAACCAACTGATTGGACCTTAAATTCTGCTTGATCGTTTTAAGTTGTTCCTTACATATCCCACGGACACGGGACGTACAATCGAGATCCGGGTCCATACAAAAATTGAAGTCCCCCATCAAGATGACATACCCCTGTCTAAAATCTCTTAATTTGGACAGAATCTCTTTCAGAAATTTAATCGGTTTAATATTTGGGGCATATATGTTTGCAAAAGTATATTTATTGCCACCAAGCGAACCTCTCAGAAACAAAAATCTACCCTCTGGGTCCTCCACCCTACTCTCCACTTGAAACTGTATATCTCTAGAGAATCCGATGGCAACCCCCCTTGCCCTATTGATTATGGCATCACCATAATACCAAGATGGGTAGTAACCCGAGGCTAATTGAGTATTGGACATTCGGGACAGGTGTGTCTCCTGAAGGAAGACCACACCTGCCCCGTAGGCCCTCAGTTCCTCAAGAATCTTTTGTCTTTTGGCCCGGAGGTTAAGTCCCTTTACATTATAGGATACAAATTTAATCAAAGTCATCCCGTCACAGTAACGAGGCTTTTAATGTCAGTGTCCACGCGGTGTCGGGGTGACGCGGAGGAAAACCCCACCCCCCTCCCTCCCCCCTCTACCCTCCTCCCCCCTCTCCCCCCCCCTCCTCCCAACCCTCCCCCCCCCCTCCCTACCCCCTCCCCTCCCACCCACCCTCCCCCCTCCCCGCCCCTCCATCCCCCCCCCCCCCCCCCCCACTCCTCCCCTCCCACTCTATCCCTCTCTAGGGTCTTGGAGTCGTTGGGGGCCATTCAGATGTCTGGCCTCCTACGTCTCTCCTACCATCTCGGGAGGGGTGGGGCACTGAATGGCTGGGAAGTCCAGCCATTCTCCCGATGGTGTTCCGTAATCGGGGAGCAGCAAGCGGAAAAAGAAATGATGTGGTTCCCTGCAATCCTGGCGCCTATGCGGCCGGCTCCCGAACCGACCCCCCCGCCCCCGCTCCTCCTCAGCTCCTCCCCAGAAGATTTAGCCATTCTCTCCCCCCTCTACCCATCCAGGCAGGGCCGGGACTTGGATGCCCATTTTACTGCAAAAGTCTGGCACCTCCTCCGGGAAGCGCAATCTGGCGGAGCGCCCATCCTTATTGCCAATTATGCTTGCCGGGAACCCCCAAGTATATTTTATATTTGCGGATCGCAAAGCTTCTAATAGAGGCCTCTGCTGCCTGCGTCTTTCTAAAGTCTGGGGGGATAAATCTGAATAAATTTGGACTACAGTGCCTTCAAAATTCAGGGGGGGGCTCCGATATAATTTTGCCCAGATTTCCGCCTTGTCCTCATAGTATCTAAACCTGACGATAATATCTCTGGGTCTACCAGACTCTACTGTTTGCCTTCTACCCAGTCGATGGACTCTCTCGATTTTAGGAAAATTTTCACGGTCTTTTGCTATAAGCGGGCTGAGTATTAGAAATATAATGTCCCTTAGATCCTCTCCTTCCTTCTCGGGGACCATTTTCACCCTAATATTCTGTCTCCTATTTCTATTTTCGATGTCCTCCAGCTTATATAGGGTGTCCCTTTGTTTCAGGTGTAATACTCGTATTTGCTCCTTCAGTTCGAGGGTCTCGTGTTCCTGGCCTTCCACCTTCTTCTCCACAGTTTCAACCCTTCCTAACAGATGGCCCCAATCTTCTCTAAGGAGGGTAAATTCCCCTTTAATAAAATTTTCCATCTTCTGGAGCATTTCCTCCATTTCTTTCTTTGTAGGGCCCTGTGCCTCAACCTCATGTTCAGAAGGCCTGCTTCCGTTCGTCTCACTTTCCATCGTCTGTTCGGATAGGGTCTGATCGAGTGTCTGGTCTGCTTTTTTATCTTTGGCTTTCTTTTTGTCTGTCATGGCTTTAGATTGGTGGTCTGCATTGAGCGATTGTGGGCTAGATCCGGATCTCATATATTGTTTTATGTCACTGGCCGCAGGTTTAGGGGTTTTGGGGGGGGCTTTTTTGGATGGTTTACTCATATTTCCTTTGGGCGGTTTTCTAATTCTCCTCCCCAGCTTGCTGGTAAGGGCACTTCCCCAATTTGTTTTAGGTTACTCGCCTTTTTCCACCATGCCTCCTCCGAGCCCAAGTCCTATTCCTCTTCTTCCTACTCCTGCAGATGTAGTTCTCTACCAGAAGTTCGGCCGGAGATTACGGCTAGTTGTAAATCTCGGGCTGTGGGGGACAGGGGCTCCTCTGTAAGGCGTCCAGATAATTGCCTCTGGCCCGTTGGTACAACCCGTCTAGGGCTCCACAGGTAAGTATGCGTACCCTTAGAAGGGGACTCCCGAATCGCGGGGTCTCGCCCTCCTCCCTCACGTAAGGCCTACGACCAATCCCCTACATGCGCCCTCTATGGGTAAGGAGGAAGAAGGCTCAACCCAAGCTTATAGATTTTTAAGATGAGTCCCTCGAGGGGGTTTATATAGTTACGGGAGATGGAGAGCTGAGTGGGGGTGATAAGTAAGGGCTTAGTACAACCACCAAAGCCCTAAGGGGGCGGGTAGGGTAGGCAAGAGGGAAGAGGGAGAAAATATCCCTACTAAATAAACACTGTAGCTTTCCCTGCCGGCACCAAGATCCCCTTCCCTATCCCTTCCCTTACCCTGGAGGGGCTACAGTTCTCCACCTGAGGTACGGTGGGTGGGGGGTGCGCCGTAGCAAGCTAGGGTCTAAGGTCTCCTTGCTCTGTAGAGAGCAATAAAGCAATATGGGGGTTGTGCGTTAAGGGCTTAAGGTTCTGCCTGTTGCTGTGCGAGCTACTGGGGAGAACCTGTCATGTCCCAGATGGGCGAAGCTCCTGCCGTTATCAGTGGTGTGTATACCAAATGCAACCCTCCGCCTCAGGGGGAAGACAGGATGACATATACCGGCAGCAGAGAAAATGTCAGTTTGTCCTGATAAGACCAGTAAATAAAGCGTTCATTAACCCCAGCAGACCGCCAATTCCAATTGCACACATAGAGAAAGAGAAAACAAAGGGGAAAAAAAAAAAAAAAAAAGACGGAGTCCCTTGATGTATTCTTCCTTATATGGGGGGCAGGTAGATATAAATGGAGACGAAAGCCTGCTTACCTCATGCTGCCCGTTTAGCAAAGTTTGGAGAGCATTCCCCCTTCTAGAGGGGTATTAGCATTCAGGTTTTACTCACGGTCCATGCACCTCTGAGACTTCATACGGCCGAGGAGGAAAGCATCGGAGGTCTGGGTCGGCGAGAAGGAGGGCTTGATGTGCAGGAGGCAGGGGAGTTCCGGGCGTCGGGCGCCACGGCGCCAGTCAGCAGGCTCCGGTCCTTAGAAAGTGTTCCTGAGCATGGAGCCGTTGCTCGGAGGTGCACGGCGCCTACCTTCCATGAAGCGCCGGCATCTATCCTCCTTGCGATCGGCGTTCTCTCAGGCCGCCCGCTGCTTCAGGCCCCTCCCCCCGTGCGTGGCTACGTCCGCACGTCCCGACTCATCCCCGTGATATCAGAGCAAATAAAACTGTTTTAAACATGTAAACACAGAGTCTGAAAAACAGGCTTGGTCCTTAAGTGTTTCTAAAGACTAGGTCTTTTTGACTTTAATGCATTTCCTGCATTAAGGTAAAAAAAACACTCCACTAACTATTTCCCTCCCCTCCTTCTCTAAACACTTACCTGAGCCTGCCAGCGATCCAGCACTGTGCCTGGCTGCAGTCTTATCTCCCCTCTATCACCGGAACTTGGGCAGCAACAGGAGTCATTGTGTCACGGTCAGGGGTCAGGCTCAGAGACCAGTAGCTATAGTGGTAGAGAGACTCCCACCAACCAGCAGTGCTCATTTTGTCGAAGAAAATATTTTCCTAGACAAAATTTTCACTATTTTATTGGACTAAAATATGACTAAAACTAAAACGATTCAGATGACTAAGATACTTAGACTAACACTAAAATGGCATTTTAGTCAAAAGTCTATGACTAAAACTAAATCGAAATTTAATGTCAAAATTAACACGGCACTACCACAAAACAATAAGTAGGGGGCATCTACTAAGCTTTTCTTTTTTTTTTCTTAATATTTAATGTTGGTAATATATTCAGATAATATGTGAAATATCTCCTAAACCTGTACGGTTTAGGAGATATTCACCACATACACCTGCGTCAACGTCATTGGCGCATGCACACTGAAGAAAGGAAAAAAAAAGGCTGCGCTGAAAGCAAATAAATTAAAAAAATTTGCGATAAATACATTCAATTATCCCATCCACATCGTGTTGTGCTGGGAAAAAATTTTTTTTTTTTAAACTATCATTATCTGAAATAATTACTTATTCACCCTCTCTTATCCACCACTCTGTGATACGTTGAAAATTGTTGGGTGTGACAAACCATAAAATTAATACAATAATTCAAACTCTGGTGGGATGTCATATAGAACAACAGAGATCCAAATCACAAAGTATATTTCACAGTGAATTGAGATCTATTCAGGTGTCAAAAAGGAACAATAAAGGTCCAAGATTAGAGAAGATGACATTTGCACGGAGAGAACCAGTTCATGCAAGGATAAGTCCACCACAAGATTCAAACTATATTAGTGGTAATTCCCATCTGGGATATCCGACACACACTGAAAGGATGGTGAGATAGCAAGAACCAGAGATCCTCCACCAAAATGGTAAAATTAGCCGCTTACCAGCTAGTCTGGTCCCTGTATTAGAGAGACCAGATGGGCGTATGGCATATAACCCTGCCTGGGTCTTTATCCGGGCTTCTTAGGGACACATTCATCAGGTTGTTCTTATGGAAACTGGTCTTTTGTACGGAATCCCTTAGTTTTCACTCAATAGGGGTTAAATGCCATGCAAAAGAAAGGGACACCATAGCGCAATACAGTTTCACCTTTTATTTTAAAATTCTCTAAAAAGTAACAAACTCACATTTTAAAAACAATAACAGAGCGGTTGTTTAAATCTGTTCGAGCCGGCCGGCTCTCTTACTTTGCTCACTGCCCGTCGCTTCCTGGAATGGACGGGAGAAGGAGGTGACGTCAGCACGCCGCTCACCCTACGTCGTTTCGTCAAATGTGACGTCTTCCTGGGGCACGGGCGGCGTGCTGACTCACCGCCTGTTATACTAGGTACAGCCTACAACACTCCCCTTTCTGAGCTCTCTTCAGCCATCATTGACTAGGGCAATCGCCCTCTTTGCGTCAGTGATTCGCTGCTCTGATAAATGGGTGGTTCTACAATCAACTAGATGTGTCAATTGGCTTAATCTCTAGTGAACAACTGAGGTATTAATAGGTACCATGCCAGGATGACCTGACCCGTCCTATTTATGCAAATCGTATTGCAATAAGATGTTATGCTTAATCATAGTGTCACTATCTCAGATATTAGGGGGTATAAATAAAAAAAATTTTTAAAAATTAAAAATTAAAAACAAAGGGAAATTGAAAGCACGGTGTGTCCATAACCGCAATTAACCCTTTAAGCTCCTCAGCCTTTGGTTAGATTATAACAGATAATCTCATTGAATCTCCCGGCCAAGTGCTAATTATGATTGATTTCAGGGTACCCTCAGTGGATAAGGGCGCACCCAGAAATCATTTCCCAATTATTCTATTGATAGTTTGGCAATATTTGAAAAGGCCATACCCACGTCCCTTATTTGTATAAACAATACGAACAGGGCTGGTTAGGATAGGCGTTATATTTATGCTTTTAAAGAATTGGTCCAGGGAAGAATCCACCAGTTCAGCTCCATATATATCCAAAAAAAGAAAAACAGGAAAAGGAAAAAAGGATTTCTAAGAAATTGAACAATGGTGGTCACTGACAAATTATACTATACATCAGTGTCCCTTATAGGTCATTCTTATTATTATCTCCCTCAATCAGATCTCTATAGGGGATTAATAATAAACAAGAAGTTGGGTGGAAACTGAGTCTTATTTCCAGATCGCCTGTAAACGCAGTATATGTCAGGTTATATCTGATATATAACTACTATATCTAAATCTTAGTGTGTTTCTACTGGCTTAGGAGAACTCAGAGTCGGTTCACAAAATACCTATATTAGCTGTTGTCTATAAAGGCATTCAAATCTACATCCACATTTAGGCCATAAGGGGTATAGCAACGCACTCTATGGATCCAAGCCATTTCGGATCTAGATAAATCCCTCACTAGAGGGCTACCCCTCCAGTGTGCACTGAATTTATCTATACCTAAAATTAATGTGCCCGAGGGGTTGCGATCATGGCATATTGCATAATGTTTAGATACAGAGTGAAATTTGTATCCACTTTTAATGTTCGTGATGTGCTCCCCTACCCGCACATGCATGGCTCGCTTGGTTCTACCAATGTACTGCAGCCCGCAAGGGCACTGGAGTAAATACACCACACCCTTCGAGCTGCAAGTAATAAATGTTTCAATTTTGTGTTCCCTACCGGTACTGGAAGATGTGAAGGTTAGTGTCTTTCTCTGTTTGCTCTTGTTTATTGTACAGAGTTGGCACCGACGGCATTGGTGGTAACCCGATAATTGTTGGAAGAAGGACACCTTTTTGGGAGGTGGATCCACCACATTGGGTGCCACCTTATCCCTAAGTGAGGGTGCTCCCCTGAATACCACCTCTGGGTTAGTAGGAAGAAAAGTGTGGATGATCCTGTCATTACCCAATATATGCCAGTGTTTATTTAGCATTTTTTTAATTAGGTAGTGCTGCGTAGAGAAGGAAGTCACAAAAGGGACTACTGGTCTGTCCCTGGTCTTGGTTTGTCCTTCTCTAAGTAACACCTTCCTATCCATTCCTGCTATTTCCTCAATCAAAATATCCATGGGGGCAATTTCGTATCCCTTCTCCTCCAATCTCTTTTTAAGAACACCAGCCTGCACTCGATAGTCATCCACGTCTGAGCAATTCCTCCTCATTCTGATGAACTGGCTTTTTGGAATGGATTTCAACCACGGGGCATGATGACAACTCCCCATTGGTATGAATGAATTCCTATCTGTGTTTTTGAAGTATGACATCGTTTTAAACTGGCCATCTTTTATGCTAATTGATAGATCCAGGAAGTTCACCTTGTCTTGGCTAGCTTCCACAGTGAATCTTATGCCCCTATTGTTGGTGTTAATTTCTATGAAGAAATCTTCAAGTTGTGAAGGGGTACCCTCCCACAGGAGGAGGACGTCATCGATGTATCGTGCCCACAAGGACAGAAATGGGCTACGATCCTTATAGATGACGTCCTCCTCCCACTTGGCCATAAACAGATTGGCAAGGCTAGGGGCATATTTCGCGCCCATAGCCACACCGCGTGTCTGTTGGTAATATTGATGTTCGAACCAGAAATAATTGTGGCTCGCTGCATATTCCAGCAGGTCCACAATATATTTCTGCTGATGATCAGGAAGGGAGGAAGATACATTGAGATAATGCCTCACCGCATCAATGCCCATGGAATGTGGGATGATGGTATATAATGAAGTGACATCTGCTGTCACTAACAAAGTGTTAGCAGTGGGTCTCAAGTCAGATAACATATTTATCACCTGTCTCGTGTCCTTCAAAAATGATGGCATCTGCTGCACCAATGGTTGGAGAAAAAAGTCAATATACTTGCCCACCCGGGACGTGATGGAATCTATACCACTCACGATCGGGCGTCCCGGGGGGCAAGTAGAATTCTTGTGGATCTTAGGCAAATAGTACAGCACTGGTGTCCTCGGAGCCTTAGGGATAAGAAACACCTTCTCCTTCTCATTCAGAATGTATAAGTCTGATCCTCTATCCACCAGAATTTTTAATGTTTTTTTATATTGAGTAACAGGGTTACACGGAAGTATTTTGTAGGTGTCTCTGTCATCTACTAGTCTGTGCATCTCCTTCAGATAGTCTGTACGATCTAAGACCACAATACCCCCACCCTTATCCGCAGGGCGGATGACCAGGTTTTTATTATTACAGAGTGAGTCTAGTCCCTCTTCCAGTCCTTTCTCCATCTTGCAAATTGCAGGTTTAACAAGTTCTAGGTCCCGTAATAAGACGTCACGGAAGACCTTCAATGAAGGAGCTAAGGTTCCTGGGGGGTTAAATGTTGATGCGTTAGATAACCTAGTATGTGTGTTTGTCTGTTGTACTAATGGACCTTGTTGAGTAGGGACCATAGCAAAATGCCTTTTAATATTGATTTTCCGAACAAATCTATGTATGTCAATATATGTTTGGAATTTATCCAATTTCCTAGGGGGCGCAAATTTGAGGCCTTTATTTAATATCATCGTTTCAGATTTGGTAAGAATCTGTGAACTGAGGTTAAATATTCCTTCTCCATTTACTTCCTTGGTTTTTTGTAATTGTGCTCTCCTCCCCCCTCTGACTCCTCTTTGCCTTCTACGGGCCTTTTTATTCCCTGAGTGGCCCTGGGAAAACCCCAATTTGACTGTTCCTGGCCTCCCATACTAGGGCCGGCTTGGGGGGTTCTAGGTGGACCATAATTACGTAGGTCTCTGGTCCTTCCACCCGTTTCCAGATCATTAGGTGGAGCCTGTGGAGGGCCCTGCCTATCTCTCAGGGGAAAAAACCGGTTTTGAATATCGTCAACACCAGTATGATCTCTTATATCCCTATAATCCCGAAATTGACCACCATATTGTGGGCCCTGATTGTCCCGATGATATGAGGGAGGGTGTCCATAATCATTTAAATGAGGTCTCTCAGGGCCTTGATTCTGGTAGGAGTAATCACTTTTATAGTTAGATGGTTGTGCTTGACCAAATGGAATATATTGGTCATATGTAGGACCATATTGATTAAATTGGCCCTGTATATGACGATAAGGGATAAATTGATCATAATTATTGTTACCTATAGGTCTTTGTTGTGAGGGATGGTTCCAAGTAGAGCTATCTCTTGGCTCACCTACCCTGCTTTGATTCGGGTGTCCCCTGGGTGATTGATAAGCTGTCTTTTTATGATTATTAATACTCTTTTTTCCTATCTTATTTTGGAATTTCTTAAAATTCTTTGGAGGTTGAATACCAGTAGGCAGATGTTGGACTGCATACGGTGGGGCCACCGGGGGTTCATCCCCCTGTGTTATAGCCTCCATCCTAGAGTCTGATTTGCCACTCTCCTCAGCTATCAATTTTTTCTGCCACTCAAACACATTCGTGGCTTGATAGTCAGCAAAGTCTCTATTATATTTTTTCCTCTTTTTGATTTTTTGTTCCTTTTCTTCCTTGTCAAGTGTTTTTAAGAGGTTATTAGATCTTTCCTTGTATTCTTCTTTATCTTTGTGTATGAGGAGACTATCTTTAATAGTCTTAATTTCCCCGTCGAGCCTTACTAGCTTACTATTCTTTCTATCGACTAAGAACTGGAGGAAGCTGACTCCAGCCTCATTGAAGTAGCGGAACCATTCCTCCAGTTCAGTTTCCCCCTTTTGGGGGCAGACTTGCCAGCGTAGACTCCTAGGGACCATTTTAAGCCTAATATAGGTCTCTAGGAATGCTATATCCCACTGTGTATGGACCTCTGAGACCATGAGATTTTTAAGTCTTACAAATAGTCCCCCCAAATCCCCATCACTCTCCTTATACATTTCAAATACACCCTCAAGGTTGACCTTTTTGGATGCTCTGTATTCAAAAACATCCATTTTAACTAATAAAATGTAAAATATAAAGAAATGTGAAAATGTGAAAAAATTCTACCTATACCGTTATTTAAAAGGTAAAATTACACCGTGAAAGTGTGAGACTGCTGCTGTTATGTCGTATCTGTGTAATAGTATATATGTCGTGGGGTAACAGCGCTGTCTCGAAAAAAATTTTATTTTCTCATACGTGACTAATTTAATAAAAATTAGTGATATAAATAAATAGGCTATATAAATTGATAAAAAAATTTTTTCTGCTGCAACCTAATGCGAGATACACACATAAAACAGAATATAGGAAAAAAGGCTGCGCTGAAAGCAAATAAATTAAAAAAATTTTGCGATAAATACATTCAATTATCCCATCCACATCGTGTTGTGCTGGGAAAAAAATTTTTTTTTTTTAAACTATCATTATCTGAAATAATTACTTATTCACCCTCTCTTATCCACCACTCTGTGATACGTTGAAAATTGTTGGGTGTGACAAACCATAAAATTAATACAATAATTCAAACTCTGGTGGGATGTCATATAGAACAACAGAGATCCAAATCACAAAGTATATTTCACAGTGAATTGAGATCTATTCAGGTGTCAAAAAGGAACAATAAAGGTCCAAGATTAGA